>APFE030694706.1:0-30716 GCA_000404065.3 Pinus taeda | reverse complement strand
TCTATTCCCCTCATGACAAGTGAGTGGTCAAATGCTTTTCTTACCTCAAGCTTTCCATCAAACATATGAATGGAGTGACCTTGCTGGCAGATGTGGACCAAGGACAACAAGTTTCTCTTGAGCTGTGGGAGATATAGAACATGATGTAGACGAAAGTCTAGAAGACCAGGCAGTTTAAGCCTGATTGTGCCAAGCCCTGATGGCTTGATTTTTGATTGATCTGCAAAGTATACTACTCCATCAACATTGTTAGTGAAATCTTCAAAAAAATCTTTTGTATGAGTCATGTGGCAAGTTGCTCCTGAATCAAGCAACCAATCATTCTTCCAAGAATCAAGTGAAGTATTAAATAAATCTTCATTTATTCCAATGTTACATTGTGCCACAACATAGTGATCAGATTCAGGTGCTTTACCTTTTTCTGTATCATCAGTTTTACCTTTCTGTTGGTTTCTTTTCTATTCAATTTTGTCCCATGGTAGCTTGCATGTAGAGGCATCATGTGATCCACTTCTTTTGCAGCGTATGCAGTGCAAATCTGCATTCTCTCCTTGAGAATGTCTGCCCCCCTTTCCTATGATATATCTTCCTATTCCTCTTCATCTACCTCTTCCTCCTGTAGAATCTTGAGCAGGATGCTTTTCTTTATGAGCAAGGCACACAACTCTTCAGAAGATTCAAGGGCTGTCTTCTTTCCAAAAGTTTTCTCTCTTTTAACAAACTTTTTCACAAGAGAGTCAAAGGTTATATCTTTGAGATTTCCATTTGCTTGCAAGGACTCAAGATAATTGGAGTAAGTAGGATAAAGTGCCTTGAGAAAAGCAATAATAGGAATATCCAATTCAACTTTAGTGGATTTTATATCATGCATTATAGACTTTACTTCAAATGCAAGAGTAAGAGGATCATTATTTTGCAGTTCAAGAGTGAAGAGTTTAATCATGAGTTGGACAACTTCAAGTGCAAAATGTGAGTCATAGAGTTCTTTCAGCTTTTGTAAGGCTTCAAAGGCAGTTGAATATGACGAAATATGGCGACTCACCTCTTCATTTGCATATGCTGTGATTAATGCATAAGCTTTGTTGTTCTTGTTTTCCCAAATGACGAGCTCTTTTTCTGAGGTAGGTTGTACTGGTTCATTGTTGCCTTCTCCAACACACACTCCTTTCCACAACTAATTGAAAATGAGGGTGTGTTTTATCATCCCGTACCATTCAGGATAGTTCTCCTTACCAGTGAGAACTATTCCCACCATGGATATGATTGAATGCATACTAAAGCTAAAAAAAAAACTTTGCTACAAAACTTTTATTCTTAATGAAAAAAAATATAATTCTGATGCGACTGGACAACAAACTCAAATGTCAATTTGCATTCATCTGGAATATTACAGTATACTAAGTCCAAAAAATATCCTTAACAACATAAAGCACTGCGTCCACCAAAGAACATAGAACGGACATATTTGGACTCTGAGATATTATGTCACAACTCGATCATTAAACTTATTTTCAGATAGACAGAGATATCAATAAAGATCAATGGCCGACGCACCAAAAAAATAATGGTCGAATCCAAAAACCAACCAAAACCCATAGATAAATTAATATTATGTACCAACCAATCGAATAGCGCACGTTAAATGAATGAGAGTTTAAACTGTAGGATACTTTTCCTTACAAACTAAACCAATTGGAAAAGGCGTGGAGCTCTCTGTTGCTACCTCTGATGAACTGGGTATAAAACCATATTAGATCCAACGTGATCATGTTTTCTAAGAGAAATCATCAATGCAGGTAGCAGTGAGTCCATCCATGCCATTGACACTTTCAGAAAAAAAACACAACAGTTATGATGATGACGATGGCCTACAATATCAAAGGATTGATACAGAATGTCCTACAAGTCGATGTGTATTAGAACCACTAACAGCTAGCTCTAGGCATAAATTATCTGCAACTTTTCATAAAATGATTAAAGATATGAGAAAGGGTTTGGAATGTGGATATTCTCCGATTCAATCCAATGAAAGATCTGATTAGAAGTAGCACCACCACGTCTAAAGTTCAACTCACCTCGCATCTCACCGCATCAACATGGAAAACAGAAGTTCTCGACTATGGAAGGGGCTGCAAGAGCACGCTTGTTTTGGCTATGGATGATTTGAAAAACGATTCTTGAAAATTGAGGTCTATAGAAAGACGGCAAGGGTGGAAGACATGCCATCATTTTTCATTTCAGTTCTTGACAGGAGAGATGTCGCAAAACACTATGGATTGACAGCGCCTCTCTTTTTTTATTTTTTTATGAAACCATGTCAGAACAACAAATGTTTATGGACAGTCGCCTTCTGGCAGACATAGAGCGTAGGTAAAGGAATATGACAGATAGAGCGCAGATAATGGAATATGGCAGATAGAGGGTGCAGGTAAAGGAATATGGCAGACAGAGGAGTTACAAGGAGCATAAGAGCTAAAAAAAGGAGCTGGCTCTGATACCATGTCAGGCCAGGTAGTAACTCCATAAGGAAGAAATAATTTGATTGTATTATTCCATCAGTTAGGTCCTCATTATATACATGAGGGAGAGATTGTTCAGCTCATCTCCCGCTGAATATTCATATTTTCTATTTATCTATTTACAATAATTCACCCAATCACAAGGATTAGGTGTCAACAAACTCTATCATTCAAGCTGACACATCTATCTTCCGTGCATTAGCTGCACAGTCACTAAACAAGGGAACTTTTCGTGCTCTACGAGGTACCAATCTTCAAATTTTAATATGGGAACCTGTCCTAAGTGCGCTCCTTCAAAAATAATGTCATTAGGGAGCAACAAAGTTTGTAGAGAGCTCTTGCTCTCATCTATCTCCTTGGGAACCTTAGCTTTACCCTTCTGCAGAGGAACATATGCAAGCAACCTGGTGAGAGGGTCCACACCCTGGGTTTCCACTTCCATCTCTACATCCTCCTCCTCCACTAGGACCTCTTCAAACTCTTCCTCCTCATCAACCTCCAAATTAATGGCCTTCCCCTTTTCCTCCATTGTGAGCTCGGCCCTCAGTGGATTTTTAGGCGAGACACGCATCGGTATCATGGCCTACTTATCCTTCTTAGGTCTCGACATGTGCGGTGATTTAATGATCTCAGCGACTATTTTGGCGCTCTCTAGGGCAAGCTTCTACTTCCATAATTGCCTGCATCACTTTCTCAGTAGTCCTTGCTCTGGTATCCATGACTTATTCGGATGCTACCATAGTGTGATTCCATAGTTCTCTCAGCATCTCTGGTAATTTCTCAAGTAACAACTTCGCCTTCAGAATATCGAACAAGTCCCGGTTCATGAATATCTCAGCGCACAACAACTCAGTTCTCAAATTGCCAAGTGTTGTTTGCTAGATAGCCCTTTGTAATTTATAGCGCCTTTTGAATTTGAATTCAATTGTTCCCCCCACATTCGATCCATTAATGCTAGATTGGCAACAAATTTTCAAGAATCTGGCCCATAAAGTTTTCCTTAAATGCCTGTCACCCGCTCCATTTGGCCTCAAACCAAGCATCACATAATGAATAGTGACTGTAACGGTCACTTTCTGGTAGACCCATGCACCAGCGTAGCTACCCTCGCACTGTTGCGAACCCTGTGACACTTCGCTACTGTGCACATTCCTCACATCGCTCAGTCCTCGAGCATAGTACTTTATAGTCCCGCACCTCCTTTCAGCTGCCTGGAGTGCTAAGACTATGCTTCGGTCGGCTAGTTAGGTGGACAAGCCACCTATGTATGGCTTCAAATGACTGCCATTCACTTTTCCTGGGAAGGGCTCTCCATTTAACTTGACCAACTGTACCGCACCACCATCTGTAATCTCCTTAATAACATACAGGCCTGACCAATGCATTCTAGATTTCCCTAGGAATTTATCAAACTTACTATCATACAACAACACCAAATTATTCACCTTAAATGTGTGCAACTTAATATGTCGATCGTGGAAAGCATTTTCGTGTTGCTTTTGGACCTGCTGGTGAAATCCAGCCAAAAATTGTTCTTCTTCGAGCTCTTCCAGCTTCGCGAGCCTCTCCTCCAGGGCTCCACGATTCATCATACCTGTGAGCACTACTATGCGCAAACTAGGCACGATGTATTCCATAGGCATTATGACTTCCACTCCATAGACAAGCTTAAAATGTGTATGTCCCATCAGTTTCTTACATGTCATCTGATAAGCCCATAACATTGTAGGTATGCGTAGATCCCAATCGCTTCGCTGCACGTTGCATACCTTGGTCAGTTTGTTTCATACCTTGTTGAATGCTTCTACACATAGAATCTTCTGCACGGTTGCTCTACCTACATAATGTCTTCCCAACATTAAGAGCCATCTGCAAGTTCGCCCTCCCAAAACATGCTTATTGACCCTGTATTTTAGTGCGGAGTACGTGTGCCTCTACGCAGGTTGGGGCTTCCCTCCATAGGCCTGCATCCACTTGGCCAGATGCACATGTGGATCATCTTATTCATAATACTTTTCTTCCAATCACATCTTAGGCTTCCCAAATTGTGTGCGCATCATTCTCGTACATTTGCACCAATCATCAAAGCTTCCTTTGTGCATACCCCACCATTTCACGGGCGTAGCGCGTAGTACCCAGTCCAATGCTTGGAAGCGTTTCTTTTTCGGCACCTCCCTTTCAAAGGCATACAAGAAGGTATCTACCTCATTTAGACCATCATAGGTAGGAATATCTCTTACTTTTTTCGACACGTAGTGCAGTGACCTTTTCATCATATTGCAGTTCAGCGTAGTTACTTCGTGTAATTGATTCTGCCATCGTTCTACTTCTTCATCGGAATCTAAAGTGTAGGAACTTTCACTCTCCCATGTAATCCATCCATCTGTGGTGGGATTCACCCAATCTTGGTCTCGCACCATTATATGATAGATACATTCCAAATCATCATCACTCTCACCGTCGCGGACTGGCTCTGTATAGCGTGATCCTTCAGCAGGGTCTAGGGGTACTATTATGCGCAGTGACTTCTTTTCAAAGATTATTTTCCACTTCTTCAGATTAATTACCCCATTCATGTCAGTGGCCCAATCAATTCCTAGGAGTGCGGGGTAGGGATTGCTATCATCAAAAACCTCTATTACTTCAAAATCTGCCAGCGCACTCACTCCCTCAATATC
Organism: Pinus taeda; assembly: GCA_000404065.3. Taxonomy (NCBI): domain Eukaryota; kingdom Viridiplantae; phylum Streptophyta; class Pinopsida; order Pinales; family Pinaceae; genus Pinus; species Pinus taeda. The sequence goes on along the minus strand of APFE030694706.1, from coordinate 25,519 downwards.
CATAGTTATTCCCTGCAATCGCCCTATAGGTATTATTTTCTGCTAATTCTCCATTCTCAACTGAATCAAATGCCATTGCACCGTAGGTCTTCCCATTCACTCCCATGTCTATTTTGGTAGAACATTCACATCTGATAACAAATCCAGAATGACTTGATCCATCTCATATTCTCTGATTTGCGTGGTAAGTCTCATTTCTTGTCCCATTCTTATTTTATGTTTTCTGATCTTCTGGACTACGAGAAGTTCTCCTAGTGTGGTCCCAGTGCATTTTTTGATGAGTCCCTGTAACCCTTTCACAGCCTTATTGCTACACAGTAACTTCATACATGCTTCAAGGAAAGTTGTCAGCATGGATGGGTCCATTTCCAGCTCTAGGTTATCTTTGCTTCCTGAAGTGGAGGCCTCAGGGAATCTCTTCTTAGCTTCCATGAAGGTTTCCCAAGCATGCTACAAATCAAACTATGCTTCCTTCACTAGAGCTTTGCAAACCCAAGTACTATCTTCTAGCTGTTTTCCTTTGTCATCTCCCATCACAATTCCACTTCAGAGCACAATGTTTACATTCGGGTCTTCCTCGCATGGCTCAGACCTCATCATCTACAGGTTTTGAGTAGGGGAGGTGGTCGCGCTCCTTTGTCGCGTATCCTAGCTATCAGCGTAGGAGAATATTTTGTCTCGTGATCGAACAATGTGTAATACTTGCACGACGGGTGCGTTGGATTGGCACAATCATGGGCATAGTGTCCTGGCCCTCCACAATTGTAGCAAATCAACTATTCGCTACCTCTACTAGGTCCTCCTCTGCCTCATCCTTGTCTGTGCCCCTGAAATCTGGTTTGTACAATTCCTGCATTTTGGTCAAGGGGCCATGTTTTGGTCAAGGGGCCACATCTAGGCTTGAACCCTGTAGGGGGGTTTCTATCCATCATCAACTCATAACTTCTGTAGGTACGCTCGTCGTGTCCCACTGACCTACAAAAGTTGTAGAACAACTGTTGCAAATTTTGTGTATACTTCTGTAACAAGTGACAATTGCCCATCGCATGTTTTCTAGATATTTGATAGATCACGCACCACAAAGAAGGCACCGCACTAGGTCCTGCTTGAGCTTCCAGCCTTAAAGGCACCTGTCCTCCTCCTGCAAGGTAATTTGTAAAAACTGGGCAATGGTCTTTGTCATGACCCTGGCTCTTTCATTTTACGCACCACACCTCTTCGCGCACTTCTAGTCAAACTGTCCTATCCAGTTTCAGACTTTGCCTTTCAAGGCAAAAATTCTTCAGCTGCACATGGATCTACTAAACTCCCAGATTAGGATCTTGCATCGGGGTCTCATGTAGCCTCATAGCGATCTCTAAGGCCTCTGCCTGAGTTGTTATATTCTGTTGCGATAGCAAACTCCTTAAATTTGGTAGTAGAAAAAATACAAACCACTCGCGATGCTTTTCGTCTGTCAGATTCATATTTTCTTCACGAGTCATACATTTGAGCCTCTGATCTAGTTCCCAAGGAGTCTTTCCTAGTAGCATCGTAATCACTTTAAATTCAATGATCAACTGCGCTTCAGATTTAGGCCTGCTAAATTCTCTATTTAGCGTTGTTTGGATATCCGCGACTCTCTCATTTGGGTTATCGTTGGAGTACTTAATGTACTAGGTTAGCGCCAATCGTGCAAGGTGTTAACCAGCATCGCTTTGTTTATGTGGTCATCTGTAACACCTTGCGCTTCCCATACAACCCTTACAACAAACCAGAATTGGTTCATATCTTCATTTCCCAAGCCTTCGAACACAAGCAACTTCACTGTGCTTGCCATACAGAATCGTGGTGGTGGTGGAGGTGGCATAGGTGAAGATGGAGGTGATGGAGGTGAAGCTGATGGTTGTGTGGGTGGAGGTGGTATTTGCATAAATCTTTGTCTTATCAGAGGAATAGCACTTCACGGAGACTCCTTTGTGAGCTCTTTCTCGTCTCCTCGTTGTGGTGAAATCAAGGGGCTATTTTCTAGACCCTTATTTCCTTTATTCCTATAAACCTTTCCACTTCGCGTAGCCCTGAACATCAAGGTAGCTGCATAACCCAATTTTTGCACAACAACATTTTAATCTAGGTATTCAAAGACTTTATGTACTTACCTAGCGGTCCTTTGAGAAAGCATCACTCTGCCTTGCTATATCTAGCTAAGGTTTCAACCGTGAACTCAGTAATGAATCCTCCTATAATACGATCGAGCCAATGATCGACGATGCGTGTGATCTTATCCTCCGATGCTTCCAACCTCCGCACTAGCTCTGGAGTCTACACAATAAGACCGTCAAGTTTCCACCTTCCTTGGCTATATGCTAGCTTCACAATTCACTCATATAGATTAGTAGTGAAGGAAGTGAAAAAGATTTCGTGCATTTCTGTATACAGGTAGTTGTCTATCCACTCTTCTTTTGATAGTCACAGGTTTCTATTCTCCTGTGCCATGAACTCATGAATTCTTCTATCCAATCAGCCTTAAATTTATTTCTTAGTTGGATTCCAATAATATGACATCACACATCTCTCATGTAGATTCCAGTCCCAACAGCAAAACCATTTGTTGGCTTATGGGGGCTTGACCCAGGTTCAGAGTTATTTAGCCAAAAAAATCCCTACACAACTGGCCCTTTTGACATCAACCTGTGGAGCGTGAACTGAAGTCTCACTCGAAGCAGTATGGGCGGATGCTGGAACCAAGTTTCCACACCCTTGAGATGGATGTGATGTATGTTTATTCCAACTAAACCTGCTTCCATGCAGGTCACTTCGTGCATTGTTCTACCCTTCAGTACCTTCGCGATTTATTATAATCGACTTTGTGCAGCCCTAACCAAGGGTTGAAGTCCTTTTGCGCTGCTAAGGCAGTGAACACTGATATCTCCTAAACTACGCAAAGTATCTTACTTATCTTATTAACAGGTCTTGATTATCTTCGCATAAACATATATTTTATCCTGTGTTCACTTAGGCAATACAATTATACACATTTGCACATCATATAAGCATTAAAAGTGAAATTTATACCCAATATCACTGATGCATAAAATAGGAAATCAAGACGCAGAATTGATAGAAAATTCTCTTTATTAATACTTCCACTGTTTACAGACTCGACTCACCTTATGCACTCAGCTACAGGGGTCCGTACACTCAGCTGTGGACTACTAGGCCTCTGCGCACTCAGCTGTAGATTCTCTTCCTATGATACGGCCCAAAACTAGACTTTACACTTCAACACTATCTCGCATACATCATTCTTGCTTATATATTCTGTTATTGATGCCTTTGACTACTTAGAGCTTCACTCTATTTATACAATCCCATGGTCTGCAGACCATGGGTAGATCTTCTACAATTGACATTACATTATCAAAATTAAGGGTGGACAACCCTATGACTCTTTAACAAATTACATGCTCCGTTCCCACAAAATGCGGAGTCCTTACATTGGGATTACAAAATCGACCAAAATTTGGGCTCTAAGCCCAAAAAATTCCCTTGGGGGATCTCGCGCCCAACATGGTTGGTATGGATGACAACCATGATGGAATGAAGGACGGCCACGATTGAAGGAATCAGATAACACAGCAAGTGAAATGGTCAAACAGAATTTAAAAATAAAACAGCAAAGGTTTCAGAACAACGCCGAGAGTTTGCATTCAATAGAGCTTCACACATACTCCACCATTATACACAAAGAGTGTGGTGAATACCATTCCCTCTCTACCATCACAGCCATTTTGAAGGATCAGGGAGAGCAACGAAGTATTGCAAAAGCCATTAGCATACAGTGTGAGCTTGAGATGAGTGATTTGAGAAAAGAAACACAGAAATAGACGAAAGTGAATCAAAAGGAGAAGGCAAGAGATATAGTGGTTTGAAAGAAAAGTGATAAGAAGGAAACCCAGAGAAAATCAAGAGATAAGCCAAGGAGACTAGCAGAGAAGGTGGAGTTAGTTAGAGAAGATATCGTGAGAAGCAAGGTAAGATCAAAACTTGATCTCTCTCAATGAATGCAACAAATGTTTATGAGAAAATATCGGGATTCTTTTTATAAAAAGAAGTTAAAATCTAGGATAAGGAAAGCACTCCAACCTTCATTTGTCATTTTTCATTAGCTATCTCTGCCATTAGTAAAGGTTTTGAAACAAATTTTAACAAGTGGCAACCATAATGAAATGAAGGTTAGTTGAGTCACGAGAAAGAGGAAATCAAGATAAATCATTGCAGACAGGTAACTTAACTCAGAACCTCCATGAAATCGCCAGATTGAATAACGAAACAGAATGTTTAAGTGAAGTTTTGATTACATGTTTTTGCTAAGATTGAGTCATGAAACAATGTCTTTTAGTGTATTTTTGAAAACACATGGTTGCGTTGAGTTAAAACAAAGTGTTTGTTTGTAATTTTGATTACATAAACACATGGTTTCAATAAAGATTGGGTAGTGAGATAGAACAACAAGTTAAATTATGGTTGTATAAATAAATGTCCATACCAAATTGGTCAACGAAAACAGAGTATTGAACCTGTATTTCAATTCATAAAACAAATGAATTTTTTGAATATATAGTATGGTTGATTGTATAAATAGTGAGTTCAAATTTAATAAACAGTGAGTTTAATTGCATAAACAGTGAGGGCAGATTGCATGTTTGATTGCATGGATAGTAGGTATAATTTCATGCACAGTGGCCTTAATTAAACAAGTAGTGAACGAAGAAATGACTCCATTCTAACATAGGAATGAGTTTTACAACTGTAAGAGAGTGATAATAGGAATGAAAGTTGAGAGGAGAAGTCATGATATCATTTTTTTATTTTTATTTTTTTATAAAAAAAAAATCAAAATCAAAACAGAGTTCAATTTTCAGTTTCCTTCTTATAAACAGTGATATGTATAAACAAGAATACTTCATTTGTATCGACAGAGCATAGTTTTGATGAAAGAGGAACAAAGTCGAGAATGGGTTTACATCAGAATAAGCAGCTTGTGTTTGTTTTTCATTTCACAAAGGTTAATGGTTTTTTTTAAACAGTGATTCAATGGTGCAGAGAGACAGAGACTAAAACAAACATGATTTTATCATTCTAAAGAGCATCAGGAGAAAGGTAAGCCCTCCTACAAATTGAATCAAAAAGGATTTCTATGCATGAATGATTGATTACTTTCATTGTTAAAAATGAAGTTAATGACAGTAGAAGGGTATATCCACTAGTTTTCAGAAAATATGACCACTAGAATATAGCTAAATTTTCAAATAGAGCAATGGAAGAAGGAAACAGTAGAAAAATTGTATCAAGCAGGGCTCATAGGGTTTCTAGAGAGGTTTAATTGTCAGAGTGAGGTTATAACAAGAGAATTTGTGAATAACTATACTCAGGAGTAAACAAGGGTAGGGAAACTAATCATTCTAGTGACTCGGGAATACATTTCCCAAGAAATAGACCTTCCACTGACAAGGGAAAATTATCACCAAGGTCCAAATTTCAAGGAGAAATCATGGGCTTGCTTCTTGGAGAAAAATAGGAAGGGAGCCTTTGACATAGCCAAAGGCATACCCAAGGAGTGGTTCAATGAGCCATGGGGAGAACTAGTCTTGACTATTTAGAAATTCTTCACTTGTGATAGCAAACATAGTGTGGCACATTTGTATCATATTAGGCTCCTCCAACACATTAAGGGAGAGGCCAAAATAAAATTTCCATATTTCTTCTCCCACAGTCTCATTAAGATGATAGAATCAATAAGAAATGAGAATAAAATGAGAGAAACTCAAGGATATCATCAGGGGCTAGTAACATTTCTGGTAGAGCATCAAGTAAAAGCTCAAGGCATAATTTGGAGAGAGTTTTTAATCCAAGACCAGTATGAAGAACAGGTCATTGAACAACAAAACAAAACCATGCAGGAAATTAGGGGCATTATGAATTCACCACTTTATCCCAAAATCAGGTCTAAGAAGCAAATCGACACTGTGATAGTTGAAAAGGAAACATCCATCATATCCACTCCTAGGAGGCCTAGGAGGAATAGCCCAATAGAAACAAGTAGCAGGGACCAAGAAGTAAAAATTGTAGAAACATGTTCGACAGAGAAACATGTAGAGGATATAATTGAAAGATGAGAGAAAGAAGCTCTAGAGAAAGACTCGTATTTTGATGATGTGGTAGCCACATCATTTGCAAAAGACACACAAGAACTTGAAAAAGAGTTACACTTGAGAAAAATCAAAGAATTAACAGACCATCTAGAAATAAATAAGATTATGGAAAAGCACTTGAAGAAGGAAAATAAGGCATGCAAGAAAAGTAAAGCAAATTTTGTTGGGTGTGGAGCTTGATTATCTTTTGTATTCAAAGGTATCACCGCATTGGACCCTAGTTCATAATGGGGTGAGAACGCCACCCATAAAATATTCGCTGCAGGGGGGTCGAAGGGGGGGCAACTGCGACCTTTGGGAGCCCCCCCTAGTGGGGGGATCGGGGGCAACACCCCCGAAGCTAAGAATAGATGTAAAATTGCCTTGTAAAATTTTTTAATTCCATAGTCAACCTGGGCCATTCATTAGGCGAAGATCTGATGGTAGAAGTTATGTTTAATTTAGAGTTTTTTTCCCTAGAAGGCAACCCCTCACTATATATGAGGGAATTGTATTGCGTCTATGTATGTTTGTATTTTGAGTGAGGAAGAGAGAGGAGATTGAGAGTGAAGAGGGAATTACAGTGGATCTATTGTAGGTTGTATCTCTTCATTTTGCTAGATAATATAAAAAGAAGGACTGGTTGTTTCTTCGTGGACGTAGCCCAAACTGGATGAACCACGGATATGTGTGTCTTTCTTTTTTTATGCGTTTTCTGTGTTTATATTTCTGAAATATTTTATGTGTTCCATTGCTATGTAATATATAATTATCTAACAAATTTAGTTAAGGAGAATGAAAAATTAACTGAAGAAATAGGAAAACTAAACAGAAATAATGACATTCTTTGCAAACAAGAATTCAAGTGGCTTAAAGAAAAGAACAAGTGGAAAAACAAATATGAAAAACAAAAGGTCAAGGCTACTATGTATAAAGAAGAACACAACATGGGGATAGATTATCTGTTAGAGGCAGCACGGGAAGAGGCATCAGGGTCAAGAACAGGATTCACAGCAGGGGTTAGGAGATCCAAGAGGAAGAAACAAGCATGAGGATATGCTTGAGAATCAGCAAGGGGGAGATGTTGCCCTCATTTTTTGTCCATTTTTGCTTAATGAAACTTACTTAACTCTTATATTATCCATCCATTTTCCATCACATCCACCTCTTTTTAATTTATTTTATGCATATTCAAGTATTTAATTTTAATTTTGCAATTTCTAGAAGATTTTATGAAAATTGAATTTCAAGCGCAATTTTTAGATAGAATTAGAAATTACCATAATAGCTATATGGATGTCATATTTGCAGGATACTTGGGCTCGAGATGGATACATGTATAGAAATATTGGGAGCTATGATTGAACTAACTCCAATTGTTTCGGGCAAAACAAGCTAAATCAGGCCCGATCAAAGCTGGTCAAACAGGACCAATCATCTAGAAAATCCCTAGGAAATAGGGCAGTTTTATGATTTCATTGGATGGTCCATATTTTTAGTAATAGATTGGATGAATTTGACTTGGATAGATGGATATGAGTAGATATATTTGTTAGAGATACTTTATATCAATTTGTTTCATGATATTCTATTTAAAGCCAAAACTTTGAAGGCTTATGATATGTAGTTTTTCTATAATTTTATGCTGAGACATTTGAATATTTGGAGTTAATTTGAAGAACTTGTTCTACTTCCATTTTTGTTGTTCATTGGTGTGGATGAGAGACTAAAGTTTTATTAGTTGATAATATCCTCAAGCGTGCAAGGAAAGGGTGGAGGCCCCCCACTCCAAGCTAAGTACACTTCATTGTTAAACCAGCTTAATTTTCATGAACTAGTTGCTTCAGATTTATTTACTTGTTTTGTTTCAGATTTTCTTACTTGAATTGATGTGTAATGATTTATGTTTCCAACGAATATTAGTTTCTTTATCATTTTGATAAGAAGGGACAACAAACTGTTCAAGTTGAATCCTCCTTCTATTGAATTAATGGATCAAAACTAGAATGCATATTTATTGTGTTCAAGCAATTTTATGCAATTTCAGTTTTCTAACAATAGCATAATGATGAGGAATACCAAATATCTCTTACATTAGGAGTCTCCTTCATTTTTTATGTATGCACCTTAAGTTGTTGTTAATTAATGATTTTTTATTTCTATTCATCAAGCGATATTGTAAAAGAAGGACACAAATGGATCTTTTAAGTTAAGAGCCACTTCATCTCTCATACATTGTAGAAGTGAATTAGAAATTGTCTAAATAGATTTATATTTGTAATATGTACTTCTTTAATTCTTCATATTTTATCTTCTAATCTTGGCTACATCTGATATCCATACATTGTGGACATGCCTCCTAGTTTTACAAACATGGATTGATAATGAATACTTGTGTTAATTTGTGTTAATAAATTATCCTAACAACCTCACTGTGGTTCAAAATCGAATGAAACAATAGGCATATCAACATCGTAGTGAGAGAAGTTTTGATGTAGGTGACTGTGTATTTTTATGGCTACAAGAATGCAAAAAAATGTCTCTCAAGCAAGCTAAGAAGGATAATAAATTATCACCCAAGTACTACGGTCCTTACAAGGTGTTGCAAAACATTAGTACTATGGCATACAAATTGGATTTTCCTGCATCTTCCTAAGTACACCCAATTTTCCATGTTTCATGCTGAAAGAAGGTTATAGGTGACAATATTGCAGTTCAAACAGTGTTTCCAGAACTTGATGAAGAAGGATAAATCGTATTTGAGCCTGAAGCATTCATAGAAACAAGAACCCGATAGCTATAGAATCGATGAATTTCAAAGTATTTCATTAAGTGGAATAACTTACTCGCTGAAGATTCCACATGGGAGGATGATAATTTTATACAGAAGCATCCAAAACTACTCAAGCGTTGAGGATAACACTTTTTTGATGGAGAGGGGAATTTTAGGTCCCTATAATACTAGTGTATTCCCAATATTGTTATTGTTGTGCCAATGTAGCCCCCATATTGTTATTGTTCTGCCCCATAGAAGCTCACTATTGTTATTGTTGTGCCCTTACATTATTATTTTTATGTAGGATCTAATTATATTGTGACCCCTTAAACTCCTATATATACAATGGAGGTCTTGTCATTTGTATCATCCAAGAATTGTTCATTTATGTAATGTAAAGAAGGTTTCCCCCTCAACGAGGATAATTTTTAAGTCATTGATCTATCTATTTGTGAGCTAGTTGCAAAACATCTGATACAATGTTGAAATTATAATGTTCTATGCTGTAACAATCACTTATTACAAAAATTATTTATGTGTTAATATTATATAAGAAATTACAGATAGAACATAAACCAATACACAATATAAGGAAACCAAGAAAAAAATGACGCACAAAGAATTTAGGCCCAATGACCAAGGAAAAACCCATAAGGGGGAAACCCAATGAAATTCTTCTTCTATTAGAAATCAATTGTTCCATAGAGATATAAAGTATAATGAGAGATAAAGAGAATAAGTAAGTTCACCCAAATCTGAACAAGTTGTAGTATGAAGATCACTAGTATCAGCAGCATATGCAAACACTAAATCAACCTTCCCTTCAACTTAATCAACAACGAAACACTAAAGGACTGAATCAACCTTGGCTCACCAAGTTCTTCTCTTAGTCTCCAAGTCTCTCTCTCGTGATATTTTTCAACTCTCCCCATTTCTCTCCAACTCTCTCTCAAGTTTCAAGTATTCTTTCACAAGGTAGAAGTAGTGAGGGGAGAATGAATTAGGCACATATATATAGGAGGAGAAACAAATCCATGCTATAAAGGATGAGTAACTCACATGCTAAGAGGAGAGTAACTCATTCCCATTTAGGAAATGTAACTCATGCCATTAAGAAGGTACACATGCCTTTGTAACTTATGTTCTTAAGAGAGAGTTTAACATATCAAATAAAGAGTGTATAAGAGGTATCATTTATGACATGATTTTATTAAGTGTAAGAGAGTGTAAAATGATCTTTTATGACATGATTTAATAGGTGTAAGAGTGTGTGAGAGAATTAATGAGAGTGTAAGAAGAATATGTCATGCCAATAAGGAGAGTGTAATAGAACATTATTGTGAGCCATGAATGAGTGTCTTGAAATTCCTTTTTATTATAATACTAATATCATAAAGAGGATAATAATAATATTGATGATAAAAAATTAAGTTGAGATTGAACTATTAAGCTTGATTAATGATAAGAAGTGATTTTTCATCAACAATACTTGATTACCAATTGATTCATGGTGATTTACTATCTTGAGACTTTCTATTTTTTAAAATTCATCTCTGAGCTGCCAATTTTCAACATCTCTTCAAGATACACCTCTTCCCACTCATCTTCACTCTTATAATTGATCTTCCTTGGCTTCTCTCTCCATAGCCAGGACCTTACCAAGGCTTCTAAGCATCCAAATAACATTTACACCTCCTTACTTATTGTGTCATGTATGGGGTTGCAATGCTCATAAGGCTAAGGCAGCAGAGTCAACAAAATTATGTAATGCTATTGATGGTGTCTTAGCAACAAATTTTACTACTGAGTTCTATCCATCATCATGCTAAAAGCATGGGCCTGTCAAGTGAATATTCAATCAACTCCATCCATTATTTAATGTATAACATTCTAAATCCCACAAAATAACCCCATATTCCTATTTTCATTTTGATGTTGTGTCTATTGCTTGGAGCAAAGAAATAAAGCCATAATTAGTTGGTTCCTTGGCATGTTTCATTCTCTTACAACTTGTACCATTGAATTCATCATTGCAGTGCACTACTTATTTGTGGATTTCAATCACTGTGTTTTGTAACACATGTTAAGGCCTCCCACATTTATTGATTCATTGGATGAAAGAACCAATTATTTTTGACCCATACAACTTAACATTTCTGAACATTTTTATGGGCATATGTGATATAGATCCACTCCAAATAGAAGTTTGGAATCTCCATTACATTTATATTCTTGATTTTTCAAGTTTTGCATAACCATTAAGATTGGGGTGGTTATCCTTTCACAATGGTGATGACTAGGATGTCTTTTTTATATGTAACTATAGAGATGGGTTAAATTCCCATTCAAGTTATGATAAAAATTAGTGTGCTTTATAAACGGGTTTTCAATTTTATGTCGAAGTGAATGCTCACTATGCACACTTACTTAAATAATTATCTTGTATCAATAATGAAATTATTTATTTATTTTGCATATCATTGTTCTTCATTCTACCCAACACTTTAACTTGTGTATTTTTGTAAAAAGTATGTTTATTTTTAAATTATTCCCATGGAATTCATGATTTTTATTATCTTGATTCATTCTATTTTGGAATTTCAAATAAATATTACAGTTTTCCAAATCAAAGTTAATATACAAATAAAACTCTATGTGTTTCCACAAACTTGTTTAATGAAAAAATAGATTAGAATGGTACATGGTTCCTTACTATCTAGATGTTCAAATTTAGGAAAAGATTGTATCATCACATTTTAACAATTTGTAAGAAAACTTGCACGAAACTAAAATGCTAATACTTTACAAGGGTTGTATAGCTTTGTAATAATTTCAACCCAGTCTCCTTCTGCATATGAAGAATCCTAGATAACCTTCAAAGGATTTCCAAATGCACCAAAAATCATGGAACCATGGCCCATCCAAAATCTCTAAACACAAAGGAAAACCAAACATGTAAGGGAGTTTCTCCTTGTAACACCCTCCTCCCACATCTACCCAAGTAACAGTCCAACCGGGTAAAAATGTGAAATGAATTTACTATGATATGATTCAACTCCCTATGTGTTAGTTAAGGAAGTGGCACTGATAGAACACATCACAGAAACCTTCCACATCAGCAGTAGAAGTCCCAAAGTCCATCACAACCCCTCAGGTAACCAACCCCTAAGATTGACTAAAGTTTTAATGCATCAAACCCCTAGACGCTCCATTGATATGGAGTAGGGTGCATCTAGGAGGCTCCATACACACCCAAAACAAGGCCAAGTGAGCGTCTGGGGAATTTTTCTCCCCAATGTTGGGCTTGTGACTTTGGGATTTGTGCCAATTTTTTAGGCCTAGAGCCCAGGTCACTGCCCAAAACTCAATGACACCTTTAGAAACGAAATTTCATAGCGGAACAAATATACATTTGCAAAAAGATCAACAAGAACTAGACTAGACCCCTACTAGCCATAATAATCATTTCATCAAACATGTCACAAACATGAAAGCTATATTCCTTAACAATAGACTAGAGCATAGGGGTCTCATACTTATCTGAGAATCGTTAAGAAGCATTGATGTCTCAACACATTAGCTGTGATTTCATCTATTGGGGCATAGATACATTGTTCATTCATTTACAAGTTAAAACATGATGAGAGCCATACATCATCATCATCATAAAACATGCTCATAACCAGCATATAACCAATGGAAATATCATGGGATATTTAAACGATAAATACCACATATAAACAGGTATACTTACCCATCAAATACAAGAGCAAATAAGCTCTTATTAACATATGAAAAATGCAACCAGGTCTAGGACTTCCATGTACCACCTGACCATAGACATGGCTTAGCCAAATCTTTCTTCACCTAGTCACCCCATATTCCAAGAATGAATGTGGGATCTTGTTACACTGAAATTTGTCACCATGACTATCTACAGTTAATATGGCTCCATCAATAGTCATATTATCCTCCTTGTCAAGCCTTATACCTCTGCTCTCGATGTCAAACTTGAAAAAAGAGAGAAAGTCATTAAAAATCATGTTTATCTCTGGGTACGCAGGTTCTCTCTACCTTGCCTGCATGTACGCATCCCAAGCTCATTGTACCTGCATACTTGTACACTCTGTAATCCAAGGGATGGGTGCGTACTCCTGTAAAGGTCAAAAGGCGCGAGTTTCATCTTAAAAAAGTTACTTGTGGTCACTTCTAGAGCTTTCTAGAAGAGTGTTTGACGTGTATTGAGCGCCTTCAGATGGTTTATGCATCCCTATGATAGAGGAACTTATCCCATCAAGAGAGGAGCTACCCCATCCAAAAGAGGGAGTATCCCATTGATATTGGACCTGAATAACTTCCTCTGGAACACTATAAATACAGGCATTGGACCAAAGGAGGGGAGGTTGAAAGCTGAACATTCCAAAGGGTAGATGCTACTGGAATTAGGACTTCCTTGTAGACTTGTGAGGAGATATTACTATCCTTTCTTGTTTCATTTGGGAGTGGGTGAGCTTGTCAAAGTAGAGGAAATCTCTTGTTGGACCTTGGGAGGAGCTTGCACAACACCAAGGCTCAGGTTGTAATGGTTCCTTTTTTGTTTCCTTATACAAATAAGTCCATTCTTCTCAATGATTTGTTGTTAATGAATTATTTCATGTACTCCTTGGTCTATATGATGAATATGCTTTGTTTTATGAAATATTCAGGTGTTATGTAATCGTTTGACTGTTAGTGTATGCAGGTCTTCGAAGCGAAGAAGGCGCTCATCTGGATCGACGAGGCTAGACTACTACAACAGCGTTGGACTTCAGGTAGGATCGAAAAACACTTGGTTTCTCATATGATAATGCATGTTTAGAGAAGGATTGCTCTTAATTGTCTTGTTTGTCACTAGAGAGTCTTAGACTCCTAGGGAGGTTAGTTTTTTCAGCAAAAATAACTCTTTCCACATGACAGATCTCATAAAATAAATAAGTCAAAATGATCCAGGGCTTCCACTAGCCAAACCACCTCAACCCTCAACCAGTGATTCCACCTCATGGTTGGACATGACTAACCATCACCATATTGGTATCTACGTAAGTTTCTAGGGCTCTAGAGCGTTTGTTCCAACTCAGCTTCTAGGACTAGTAATTAACCTACAGGTACCACCGGGCTTCCAGAGCATTTTTCCAACGAAGCCTTCTCAGACTAGTAACTCAACCCACGACTGTCGTTGGGCTTCTAGAGAATTTTTGCAACTAAGTCTTCTAGGACTAGTAACTCAACCCACCAAGGGCTTCTAGAGTGTTTGTCCAACCAAGGTTTCCAGGACTGATAACTCAACCCAAGATGTTACAGGGCTTCTAGAGTGTTTTTCAAGCCAAGGATTCTAGGACTATTAAATCAACCCAAGTTGTTACAGGGCTTCCAGAGCGTTTTTCCAACCAAAGCTTCTAGGAATTAATAACTCAACCCATACCCAAAGGCACAAGAAAACTAACCAAAAGAAAAAAGTAAAACCCATAACAACATGGATATCCAGGAAATGGTAAGGCTATGAAAATCCACTTTCAACCTAGGCAATCATCCATGTCAATGATAGACCATAACCAAGAAACCACATGTATGTGCCATGTATTCCAAAACTAGCAAAGAAACCATTCATCCAACTCAATATATGCAAATATATATGGTTGTAATCGTTGATCCTTCTCTTCCTTGCTTGAACTTTGCTTCCCCTTTCCTTCTTGCTCCAAATCCCAAGTATGCCACACTCCTCCAAGAGTGCTCCAAGAAACCCTTAAGTATCCAAGAGTATGAGAGAGAGACAAAATAGAAGAGAGCTCCACCAAAAACCTGTCAAAATCTTTCCAACTGATCCTCATAAGCCTTTTTATCAATGAGGCCTCTATTTTCTTCATTTTCCATTACTCAATTTTTTCCTCAAATACCACCTATGACCATTCACCTTCCTTTTCTCCTAATTTCCTTTATTTTCATAAATAAAATTTCAAATAAATGCCTCTTGCCTTTCCAAAGCCTTTTCCATTTCCTTTGTCAATTTCCTTAGCCATAATAAATTGAATGAACACCCACTAGGATGTTTTTCCCACCATTCAGCTTGGAATACATGTCCCATAACCATGGTCTTATATATATTTTTTACATGTATTTTTGACAAGGGTTGTTACAGAACCCTCCCATTTGGGGAGACATTGTGCTCAGTATTCAATGACACCTATAACCGGTAAGACCACTAGAAACAAAACATTCTTTCCATGGAGCTTTATAACATAGCTCATTGCAATATTTACAATGACCATTTTCTAAAACATGACAAATATATCGTGTACTTGAGCTTTACAACATAGTTCATTATGATATTTACAATAATAACCACATATACACACATAAACATTTACTTAACCTGGTGAATAATCATACTGCCAATGGAGCTTTCTAAATCCATGTCAAGAAAGTATGTACGATAATACACACATATACACATATGCACATTTGTTCAACTAGTAAATAAAATGATACGATGCCTACATCTGCAACAATGGAATCCAGAGGCTCACACCTCAACCCTCAAAGTAACACCAAGATTCACCTCCTTTCCAGGAAATCTAGAACCCACTGCAAGGTCAAATATGCATCAAATGTCCAACGTTATAATTGTGTGCCACTTGTCCTCTCATTGAACAACTACTGGCTCATTGTTCCAAGGCTCACTCCTAATGTGCATTTGATTCCATCTAGAAATGCTAATGACCAAAACAAATATATGCCGAGCCTTCGCCTCTCTGCTACATAGTCGCTTGGGAAATTCGGTCACCCCCTTCCGTGCAGTCACACAACTTCCAAGTTTCGCTGGCACCCCCATTCTGGGAGGTCCATCCCTCAGCAAGGTTTCCTCGCATAGGAAATTCCAAAAACCAAGGCATATTCCTTCCTTAAAAACCATTATATTGATCATAGCATGCTCATGGAAATCAATGGACAATATTGGGTACCAATGTACCACAATGGTCCTTCTCTTGACTACTTTACCAACATACTGCTACTTGTTCCAATTTCTTTCACTATTGTTTCTAATTCTTGTAGCCGATTTCAACCACCCAACCAGCCATTTCATGCTTTCCTGTACCATGCACATAATTTCCATTATATTCAAAATAAACCAAATCATACCTCATTGGTGGCCCGTCAACAAGGTACACTTCTAATTTTGTTATTGATGCAGGAGCATCGAACCCCTCCGTAATCAAAGAAGAATCCGAAGAGGAGCGAAGTTGACATGGCCACAAAAACCATATTTTCGTTTAATTCATATTATTAATAGAGATTGTTGTGATTCGGTTGAGTAAATTTAGAGATCTTACCAGGGGAGATCGGATCTAGAACGATCCAATCTACTTTCCTCCATTGTTATAAACTAGTCTTCGTACATTTGTATGAGGGGAGCCAGACGCAGGTATATCGAGTGCGCCAAGGTAACCTGGATCATAGAAATGTATTGTAATCTGAATTCAGAAATAATATAAAGTAGTGTGGTTTGTGGTTATGAGTTTCTTTTATTATGTATACGTGTCTGTCAGTTCTTAAATTGATCCTACGTGCTACTGTGAGAAGTGTGAATCCAATTTAAATGTGTAATACTTAATTGAGGAATGTTGATAGAAGAGTAAGATCGGTTCACAGTTACAACATTATAAATCTGGTTAAAGAGCCAAATTCTGGCTTGGCATCGAAATCTCAAGAATGTTGAAGGAGCAATATTATAATTGCGTGGAAGAATCTGTTGAATGAAATGGCTTTAGGAATCAATCTGCAGGTTGAAGAGGGGTAATAGTAATGACGCTCAGCAGAACGGTGAAACAGATTCCCATCGTACGTTTGATGATGAGAATTGTAATTGCAGAACATTGCTCGGACCTGGAAATGAAGTGCTGCTGATTCGACGGATGAAGACAGATTGATTTACATGAATCGATGTTATTATATATTTTCTTTGTATAAATATAAGTACCAGCGTATTGATGGATTTTATTGTTGTTTTGTTTAGATTGTGGGCCATAACCCACAGGTCAAGATTCAGAATTTTTACATGAAAAGAGATTTTGGCATACCCCAAGATTTTCTTTTCATCAAGTGGTATCAGAGCAGGGAAAGGATTTCCTGCGAGAATGAAGAAGAATGCAAATGGAAGGGGAAAGAGTTACAGTTGTGTTAAAGTTGGAGAGTTCATGGTTTTACTGTCGTGCAGATGGGGGAAGTAGAAGGTGAGAAGATTTGCAACAACCTAGAGCAAGGTGTGCTCAATTGGTTCCAGAGGAGAGAACCAGAAGAATGCCAAAAGACCGAGTGCGGAGGGCTTGGTGAGGTATCGTGTAACAGAAAGAAGACTGTTACTGTAGAGGTTGGTTGCAGCTCACAGAAGATCATGAAAGCAGTTCCACTGAAGATATGCGGTGGGTAGAATTGCTAAAGACCAGGAGAAGTATATGACTAGGAGGTCATACATTTTTTTTGTACCTCCGGAGTCT
The DNA here is from genome assembly GCA_000404065.3 of Pinus taeda. Taxonomy (NCBI): domain Eukaryota; kingdom Viridiplantae; phylum Streptophyta; class Pinopsida; order Pinales; family Pinaceae; genus Pinus; species Pinus taeda. Next base: position 8,039 of record APFE030694706.1, on the reverse strand, counting down.
GATGCAGGAGCATCGAAACCCTCCGTAATCAAAGAAGAATCCAAAGAGGAGCGAAGTTGACATGGCCACAAAAACCATATTTTCATTTAATTCATATTATTAATAGAGATTGTTGTGATTCGGTTGAGTAAATTTAGAGATCTTACCAGGGGAGATCGGATCTAGAACGATCCAATCTACTTTCCTCCATTGTTATAAACTAGTCTTCGTACATTTGTATGAGGGGAGCCAGACGTAGGTATATCGAGTGCGCCAAGGTAACCTGGATCATAGAAATGTATTGTAATCTGAATTCAGAAATAATATAAAGTAGTGTGGTTTGTGGTTATGAGTTTCTTTTATTATGTATACGTGTCTGTCAGTTCTTAAATTGATCCTACGTGCTACTGTGAGAAGTGTGAATCCAATTTAAATGTGTAATAAATAATTGAGGAATGTTGATAGAAGAGTAAGATCGGTTCACAGTTACAACATTATAAATCTGGTTAAAGAGCCAAATTCTGGCTTGGCATCGAAATCTCAAGAATGTTGAAGGAGCAATATTATAATTGCGTGGAAGAATCTGTTGAATGAAACGGCTTTAGGAATCAATCTGCAGGTTGAAGAGGGGTAATAGTAATGACGCTCAGCAGAATGGTGAAACAGATTCCCGTCGTACGTTTGATGATGAGAATTGTAATTGCAGAACATTGCTCGGACCTGGAAATGAAGTGCTGCTGATTCGACGGATGAAGACAGATTGATTTACATGAATCGATGTTATTATATATTTTCTTTGTATAAATATAAGTACCAGCGTATTGATGGATTTTATTGTTGTTTTGTTTAGATTGTGGGCCATAACCCACAGGTCAAGATTCAGAATTTTTACATGAAAAGAGATTTTGGCATACCCCAAGATTTTATTTTCATCACATTGTCATTTTCTTGTTGTCGCTCCTTTTCTTTCTTTCAGTTGTCTTTCTCTGGGATGTCTTTATCATCAACTTCCTTATCAACTCAATTTCTCTGTCCAGTATGTCCTCTGTTTGCTGATTGTTTCCATCCCTTGATTGCTGAATTCTCGTTCTTGCTTGCTCCTTACTTGTTTCTCTAGCTGTCACTATGAATGTTGCGGCCTCCCAATCATCCTTTCCCTCTGCAACATTCCTTTGCTCATCACTTGCAACTTCTTCCAAACCTGCAATCACACACAAATCATTAGTTTTAAAATCACAAGACCTTACGGTCTTGTTTGATGTTTCAGTCATCAAATATTTGGGCTGCTTTGAATCATTCATATGATTCAACTCCTCTAGCTCTTCATCACTTTCAAAAAGTAATGGCCCACTCTCTGGGTAACATAACGAAACTTCAACATTTTCATCAGCATCTTCATTTTGCTGTAGCTCAACTGTTTCGAGCTTCTCTATCCTTTGTCTGGCATCTATAACCTGTTCAAGTTCCCTTATTTCCTTTATCAACTGCAAATTTACCTGATGATTCCACTTCTCTTGTAGTCTCCGCCACCTCAACTTCTTCCTCATGACATAAGCATGCTTCTGGTTTTCCTCATTTCTTTGCAACATCTCCATTAACACCTCAAGCTGAATTGCTATCTCAGCCTTCTCCCTTTCATATTCCTCTTTGCTTAACTGTCTGTGTATGCCAATTGCTTTGGCATCCTTCTCCTTTTGTCCTCTGCAGTGGTTTATTTCAGAACCTTTGTGACGACTGTCACTAGTCATCATCCTTTCCATCTCTATGAGTTGTACTAAAGCCTTTTCAGCAGCAAGTCCTATCTTGCCGCCACTTACCTCACCAAGCCCTTCTCACTCAGTCTTTTGGCAAGCACTTGGTTCTCTATCTCCAAAACCTCCTTTGAGCACTTTTCTTTGCTTTTCCTGGCTTCAACTTATCTACCTGTTCACAACTATCTTCCTTATCCAATCTCTATTGGATTTCCTCAAGGTTCTGCCACACCTCTATGTTTCACCTAGAAACTTTCACCAGGTTCCTTTATCTGTTAGTTGCAATAATATTTCAATGCAAAGACTACAATATTCTATTCTTCAAAAACATATCATCTTACCAAAATTTAAAACCTGCATTTCCAATTCAGATTTACACACTTCCACACCACATATGTGCCTTCAAACTCAAACTCAAATCTTGTATACCAGCCTGTAACACCAGGATCCTTTTCTTCAGCTCTCATGCATGAAACATGCGCCTTATATCAACAATTAATGCCTGCAACTTCATGATCTGTCATTCAATGGGGAAGCTTTCTAATAATAAAACAGGCACACTTAAAAACTTATAGAAATTATGTCTGGTGTGAGTTAATACACAGTCATACAAATCTGTGTACAGCACCATAAAATTCTACAGGGATTGCGGATACGGTTCCCAATTCTCAAACTCATGATGAATTCCTCAGGCCGCGCCCATCCTCATTCCGCTGCGCTGCATATATACAATTATACATATAGTGGATGGCAAATTAAATTGTTTTTTTTTTTTGTTTTACTCTCCGAACAGAGCATGAACGCTCTTACCAGATCTCCGGCTGGCGTATCCATGTACACCTGAAAGACTTAAACACAGTCTTTAACAATATACACAACCTTTTCACATACTCCGCAAAACCGCGCCTACAACACTGCTGTCAATTCAGATTTATTTCATCAGACTTTAATCAACTCTGGGTCGAACCTTCCCGCATGTTATTTCTGGATTATCCAAACTTTGTTTGTTCTAACTCTGATGATCGATTGCATTGAACCATACATTCTTCAACGTCCAGGAAAAAAAACGCTCCATTGCTTCTTCCCTGCGTTTTCATCACGCAACCAAATAACATATGAACACATTTAACACAATTATTATGACTTATCGAAGGCTACATTGACAAATTCAGTTCGACACACAGCAAACATCAATTTAACGCTACAGCAAAGGCTAAATCGATCTTGATACACATCGACTTTTCCACTGCAACAGTTTATCACGCCTTCAACTCAACAACGCCTCTGCAAAATTCTGTCTTCAATCCCTTCTCACTGCTCGGAATTCTGGAATGAATTCTCAATTGTGTTTCTAATGTCTTGGATGCTTCAAGCAATCATACATTCACCTTCAAAATAGTACATCAAGACCTGCGTTTTATCATGACTTAACAGAAATGTTTATTCAATCTTGAACGCCATTCAACCATCAATCCCAATTCAAAATTAAACAAACCCACCATTTCAACAGAGCCAGGCTCTGATACCAAAAATGACGCAAGCCTAGAGCTTGCGATACTAGGATCCTCCAACAACCATGCTTCAAACCATGCTACTCAAACTCATTACTCAATTCAAAATCAAAACATGGCAGATTCATTCTTAAATTTGCGGAAGCTTATTTATATGGTTCGAAAATTAAATCAAGCAAACTCCTTTTCTCCAGGATTCAAATAGCATTAAAATTCCGTATTAAAAAATCTCATACAGACTCCAACCATCAAGTACATTCTAGGTTCCAAACCCAGCTCACTTATAATTCAAACCCCAATGTTTTTACCTTCAAATAAACCAACCAGCGCAGCTTCAAGGACTTGGATTTAATCGGTTTCAGGAACTCGATTTCATGCTTTCGCACCTTGGCCACTCATGTTATTCTCAGACTATAGAGAACTTCACGCAGAATGACGGTCAATATTTGTGGAGAACTCCACGCAGAATGATGGTCATTATTTGTGGGACTTTTGATGATGCTCTTCAAATAGCTTTTCGAGAGTCACGGACCTTCGATTCTGAAAATCACCACCTATCATTCATGGTCGGATCTTGCTGCATCGTCAAATAGCAGATTCAACCACAAAACAATAGCGTCATGTCTCGTCAAAAATCCTCTGATGCCTTTCTTGGAGAAATAATAATCCCACTGGAATTCTATAACGTCATTCTTGCAGACAACAATTATTATGGGCATATCAATTTGCGTCTCACCTTCATTTCCAAGAAAAGAATAACATTTGCAATGAAAAATAAGAGAATTTCGTTGAATTCTACAGGCTTAAAGGTGGAAATTCCCTACCCACCGGTCCGTTGACTCGGAGATTGTGGGATCGATTGAATTCCTTGGAAGAGTGCTAGATCACAACACAATTTTTCTTTATGAAAAAGAAATGGCTTCTTAATTCCATCTATATAATACTTCCATGAATACCAGATCTACCATGCTTTCGTTGAGCTTTATTCAACGATTGATCTAGGTCAGAATCCCATTCGTTTGTCGAGCTCACTTACTGCTGCAGGTACATGCTCTTGGCTGAGCTTCCAGTGCAAATTCCACTTTTATATTAACTGTTGAGACCCGTCAGCATCTAACAGTTCATGCGTTCAAGCAATCAATGAACATATGAACATATAACCACAGTTATGTTGTATATCTCTGAGCCCATACCTCGGCCTCCGTTAAGATATAGCTCGCCTGTCAGAAATCTTTGATGCTGATAAATACCCCTGCATCCTCTTTACCATTGCATTAGTTCAATACTAAAACTTCAATTGATTATTACACCACACATATAATTCGCCTACCACTTACGCCCGAAAGGCACACTCTTCATATGGAGTAACAGCTATACCTTCACCTTTTTCCCAGGTTTAGTGCATATATATGCGGATAAAGCCGAAGCATGATAATGAAGCAGAGCGCCTCACTACCAAGAAACACCCGCATTATTCCATACACACCAGTTCATTAAGTGTGGGGAAACAATATCCGCAGTTCAATCAAACCAAAGGATTTACATCTGATTTTAATGGACCCAAACTAGAATGCACAGTCAAATAATAAAGCGGAGAATAAAACTACTCACGCTATCTCAGAATTCATTAACCACAATCTTGCACACGCAATTCATACTTGTATTCACATAAAAATAAATATTCACACAACAATTATATCCACGGCCAGATATACAATTTATGGCCCTTTTACAAACTGCTGAAGGCTTACAGCCTTGCTGCTCAAACCTATTTTCAATCTCTCCTCCCTAATCTCACAAAAAACCATCCTATTTATACAATTAAAAAAAATCATTTAATTAAATGCTCAATCTCTTAAAATCCTCAACAACCCCTAAATCTCTCAACCTCCCCTAAATCTCTCAACATCCCTAAAATCCTTCAATTCATTAAATTTCCTCCTATCCTTTTATTAATAAAAGGATATTTACATAAATCTTCACCTTCTCCTATTTAATTCAAATTAATTTAAAAATCATCACACCCCATATTTACAATTTAGCATTATCACACCTCATATTTACAAATGGAGAAAAAGGTCTTGATGCTCCTGCATCACAATGAAGGATTGCAAGAGCAGAGCAAGTGGAGCACTACAGTACAAAATATGGAAACCTGGAAGACAACATCAGATGACAACATCAGTGAAGCAATCGACAAGCATGAAAGGATTACAAAATAAAATTTGGGATACAGGAGGAGACTTATGACCAGGTGGTCATGAATTTTCTACATGGGGAGTCTGATGCAGGAGCATCAAGACCTTTTTCTCCATTTGTAAATATGAGGTGTGATAATGCTAAATTGTAAATATGGGGTGTGATGATTTTTAAATTAATTTGAATTAAATAGGAGAAGGTGAAGATTTATGTAAATATCCTTTTATTAATAAAAGGATAGGAGGAAATTTAATGAATTGAAGGATTTTAGGGATGTTGAGAGATTTAGGGGTTGTTGAGGATTTTAAGAGATTGAGCATTTAATTAAATGATTTTTTTTAATTGTATAAATAGGAGGGTTTTTTGTGAGAAAAGAGAGATTAGAGAGGAGAGATTGAAAATAGGTTTGAGCAGCAAGACTGTAAGCCTTCAACAGTTGGTAAAAGGGTCATAGATTGTATATCTGGCCGTGGATATAATTGTTGTGTGAATATTTATTTTTATGTGAATACAAGTATGAATTGCGTGTGCATGATTGTGGTTAATGAATTCTGAGATAGCGTGAGTAGTTTTATTCTCCGCTTTATTATTTGACTGTGCATTCTAGTTTGGGTCCATTAAAATCAGATGTAAATCCTTTGGTTTGATTGAATTGCGGATATTGTTTCCCCACGCTTAATGAACTGGTGTGTATGGAATAATGCGGGTGTTTCTTGGTAGTGAGGCGCTCTGCTTCATTATCATGCTTCGGCTTTATCCGCATATATATGCACTAAACCTGGGAAAAGGCGAAGGTATAGCTGTTACTCCATATGAAGAGCGTGCCTTTCGGGCGTAAGTGGTATGCGAATTATATGTGTGGTGTAATAATCAATTGAAGTTTTAGTATTGAACTAATGCAATGGTAAAGAGGATGTAGGGGTATTTATCAGCATCAAAGATTTCTGATAGGCGAGCTATATCTTAACAGAGGCCGAGGTATGGGCTCGGAGATATACAACATAACTGTGGTTATATGTTCATATGTTCATTGATTGCTTGAACGCATGAACTGTTAGATGCTGACGGGTCTCAACAGTTAATATAAAAGTGGAATTTGCACTGGAAGCTCAGCCAAGAGCATGTACCTGCAGCAGTAAGTGAGCTCGACAAACGAATGGGATTCTGACCTAGATCAATCGTTGAATAAAGCTCAACGAAAGCATGGTAGATCTGGTATTCATGGAAGTATTATATAGATGGAATTAAGAAGCCATTTCTTTTTCATAAAGAAAAATTGTGTTGTGATCTAGCACTCTTCCAAGGAATTCAATCGATTCCACAATCTCCGAGTCAACGGACCGGTGGGTAGGGAATTTCCACCTTTAAGCCTGTAGAATTCAACGAAATTCTCTTATTTTTCATTGCAAATGTTATTCTTTTCTTGGAAATGAAGGTGAGACGCAAATTGATATGCCCATAATAATTGTTGTCTGCAAGAATGACGTTTTTGAAGAATTCCAGTGGGATTATTGCTTCTCCAAGAAAGGCATCAGAGGATTTTTGACGAGACATGACGCTATTGTTTTGTGGTTGAGTCTGCTATTTGACAATGCAGCAAGATCCGACCATGAATGATAGGTGGTGATTTTCAGAATCGAAGGTCCGTGACTCCCGAAAAGCTATTTGAAGAGCATCATCAAAAGTCCCACAAATAATGACCATCATTCTGCGTGGAGTTCTCCACAAATATTGACCATCATTCTGCGTGAAGTTCTCTATAGTCTGAGAATAACATGAGGGGCCAAGGTGCGAAAGCATGAAATCGAGTTCCTGAAACCGATTAAATCCAAGTCCTTGAAGCTGCGCTGGTTGGTTTATTTGAAGGTAAAAACATTGGGGTTTGAATTATAAGTGAGCTGGGTTTGGAACCTAGAATGTACTTAATGGTTGGAGTCTGTATGAGATTTTTTAATACGGAATTTTAATGCTATTTGAATCCTGGAGAAAAGGAGTTTGCTTGATTTAATTTTCAAACCATATGAAATAAGCTTCCGCAAATTTAAGAGTGAATCTGCCATGTTTTGATTTTGAATTGAGCAATAAGTTTGAGTAGCATGGTTTGAAGCATGGTTGTTGGAGGATCCTAGTATCGCAAGCTCTAGGCTTGCGTCAGTTATCTTCCTATCACAACAAGTCAAACTAGCATCTTTGACCAAATCATGTATAACCATATCACATAAGGTTAGCTCAAAACACTACTATCATAGATCAACATCATAAATCACATGTAACCATCATAAACCAGAATCATAGATCACATGTAATCATCATAGACCAGAATCATAAATGACATGCATAATAAAAATGAAATTAAATATTGATACTTGTCCTTTAATCAATCCTTAGCTTCTACCTATGTCCTTATTTCATATACACACCAGATTGATTTCCACACCCGACAAACACCCAGTGCCTTTTCCTCAACCATGTGCACATACACATAATGTGCATCACACACATACAACTACACACAACATACAACACCATGCAATATATGCACCTACACTTGACCTACCACACATATACCTACACCCAGTGTGAAACACAACACAATACA
>APFE030694705.1:0-24642 GCA_000404065.3 Pinus taeda | reverse complement strand
TAATTATATTCTATATATAATAATACTTAAATAAAAACAAATTCAAATTCCAATTTAGGGTAATTAGGCAATTTCACCTTCACACAACCAAACTAGCGAATTTAGAAGTAAGACTTGTCATAGCCCCATTGAGCGAAAACTGAGGAAGATTCGCCTTGCTGACTGGACTGCCATGTCATCATTTTGTCCTATTATGCAATTTTTTTAGATGTTTAGGAAAACAAATAGCATGCATTTTCTCCTTCATCCAGACTCCATCTTCAGTGAAACAAATTGCGTTGTGATCGTCTTGATGAGACAGATGTAGTTGTATAATTTTCGGGCCAATCTAATAACTTTGATTTTTGAGCTAAATACTGAGCACCTGATCACTTCTGTTTTCATTGTGTTCTTTGGAACCTGTTGTAGTTGTGGAATTAGTGGTTCGATATGAGGGTTTTTTTGCATTTTTAGACTTGTTTCTTCCACCCAATTGAATTGTAACATAGAGAGTGCATAAAGAAGAACCTTGTTAATGTCTCCTAAAAATGCATTTATGGTTGCATTTTTTCCCCTCCTTATAAATGATCTCATAAACGTACCCTAATATCTTTGTAACTCACTTATTAACCTACCTAATTTAACCATTTAATTTTTTTATTTCAAAACATTTCACTATCATAAAATCACATTAATCACATAAAAATGCACTTAATATTCACTTATAAGACTCACAACTCAAACATTTTTTGTTATCATAATACTTACAACTCACACTTTCTAATGACAACTCTTGGGGCACACACTTTAACACTTTCTTTGTAATGATAACACTTACATCTTACTTTGTAATTATGTCGAAAGGCGTTTTCTCTGTAAGCTTGGGGTGAGCAAACACTGTTCACCCTAGTCAATCACAGACCTTCAATTTCATCCTCCTCCTTCAAATAAAAAATGGACATGTAGCCTGTCGAATCACCGATGTTCAAGGATGTCCATTCATTCATTTATTTGTAACATGCGTGCAACATCATAGATCTCTATGTTGTACACCACTGTATTGTAAGCCATTGTATTGTACGCCATTTCTTCGACGACTGTTCACATATACTAGATATTTCATAATTTAGAACATATTGTACACTATTTCTTAGGCGGTTGTTCACATATACCTGGTATTTCATAATTTAGAACGAAACTAAAACTTCAATACATTAGGTCCCTTTACTAGAGAGGGAATATCTAGATTTGCTACCATCTAATAACTCTTTGAATTCCCTTGCCAATTGCTTGAAACCCCTTCACTCATATATCTACCGCAATCCAAGACCCATAAATATAATCCTAAATTATTGTATGACTATGATACATGTCATCAATTTTCTACTATTCGTGTACATACTACTGTACAATGGAATGGAGCAACAGCGAAACATTCCATAATGGCTCCTTTAGCTACAAAGAGTCAACATCATTGTCTAAAATGTGTGGTGATGCATTGTAAAATTCATGTTGCACACTGATGTCAACCTACCCTACTTTTGTGGAAGCCAATTTCGATTGTAGCTATGCTACTTTTTGTTGGAGGTCGTTAATAAATCCTAAACAACCAAGGACAAGATCTCTAGCTCTTTCCACATCACCTCTTTGCTCCGTTGGAAGATCCTGTAACAGATCATCATCACAACATCAGTGCATTTACTAATATCAAACCTCGAAAATCAATACGAGATTTTAATTTTAATTTAATATATATGTAAATATATAATTCTTTTAATTTTATTTATAAACCATTATAAAATAAAGTTTAATATTTTCATAAATAACTCCATTCACATTCACTTTCACATGAGCAAACAATTTTAAAATATTAATAATATCATTAGTTTTTATAAATAACACCATTCACCTGATTAGCAGTTTTTAAATCTCAATAATTGTCATTTAGTGACAGTCGTAATGAAGCATCTTCTATCATTCACTTGAAATTTTAATTAGTTATAGATATCAATAAGAACCATTGAACTACGAAGCATTTTATTTTTTAACTAGATACAAATACAGTTCCTAACATGTCTAGGGAACCCTCTTCATCAAATAAGATTCTTACTTTTCTTTTATAATGTTTATATACAATATTAAATGACACTAGTGTTAAATATCTAAAACAAAGTTTAAAAGGGGATCTCTTAGCAGATGCATGATAATTCTATTTTAATGGTGTTTCATACGAATCAAATTTTTATCTTAGGTTTTTGGATGTTTTTAATAGTAGATTTCCAAAATATAAAAGAAAGGCATATTCACCAACTCTATCCACTAAGAATATGCACATGAAAGGCATTAGGTCTCTTTAATTTAGTATCGAAATCTCTTATAATATATACTAAATTTGGATCATAAATACTTTGATATTTGTATTAGAAATAACCTTTTCAAGTAACAAATTTGCAACTTCTTACCTTTCCATGATCTTCGTATAAACCATTTAAATACACATCTTATTGAAATCTTTGACTCTTACATACACGTAATCATGCATTCTTAACATTATCATTAATAGAATAAACAATGTCCATGGAGATGTTTTCGCCAATTCCTCTTCGAAGAAAAACTTATGAACACCCTACACATGTTTATGAAAGATCTTTTCCAATTGGATTTGATTCTGAATAAAAAAAGATAAAGGGATTGATATCTGCAACAATTGTTTTTTGGAATATGTCTACTAAAAAAAGAACTAATACATGAACGTTTCCAATATTGACCTTCATTATTAACTTGCCATAAAGATGCAATTTTGAATTCACGTAATCTAGCATTATAATCCTTTTAGAAAAGGAAGAACATATTTCCTTCTCTAGTTTGCATCATGTCCACTGGGATTTAAAACTTTAAAGTTGTTGATTGTTGTCATCATTGATTATTTCTAATTGCATTTAAAGAAATATAAGATATATTACATACCCTCTATATATTGCAAAAAAAAAAAGAATTTTTTTTTTTTCTTTAATAGAAAAAAAAAAAAAAAAATACAAACAATAATAAGTAGTGTGTGTTATATATATAATATACATAAGAAATTGATTTAAAAATCTAATCATTTCTAATTCAATATCTATTAAATTCTTATAAATATATACTAGCATTTGCACCAGATGTTGCAAAGGAAATGCCGTAAGACATAAAGTGTGGAAGAATGACAACATCAACATGTGAATGGACGCACATGGAATGCTCCCTATGCAACTGACGCTCCATATTCACTTGCAATAGAGGCATCCTGTTTGGGAAAAGTTTCAAATCTTCAAAATGCAATACCTTGTTGAGGCTCACAATATCACACATAACGCTACACAGGAATAAGAGAGATATGTAGCTGCAAATTATGAAGAGGGAGTTGCCTCTTCTTCTCCAATATGGTGAGGAACCAAGTTGAGCATATATTAAGAGGGTAAAATAACATAGCGACATGTGATATCATTGAACTATTTTGTGAATCTATTGTGGCATGATTGCAAATCATTGAATCCCAGGGGAAATGTCCTGTTGATTTGTGGGAAGCTCTTTCAAGTTTAATATTCACAACTTCAAGATGTGTTGACATTCTAAAACTTCTAAATATTGACAAGCTATTTGTAGCAAAGTATGGTAAAGGATTTGCAGCTGTAGCAACGAAACTACACCCCAACTGTTGTGTTAATACAACGATTATTGATAATTTATTTGTAAGAAAACCTAGTGAAGTGAAGATGAAGCCTATGAAATAAATAACAAAAGAATATGAACATTGAATGGACTCCAACAGAATCATAACCATAACTGTTGAAACTTCCTGATGACTTGCTTGAAGAACCAAGCAAATTTGCTAGTGCTACCCATATAGGAACAAGCTCTAACAAGGATAGCTCACATTCTATTTCTCGGAAAAAGCATGAAACTCACACTGCCAATAATAAATTTCCATGAAATCAAATGATTTGAATCTTCCATTTACCATTGTATTGCCAAAATGCCATTTGAAAGTAAGTGATATAAATTGTCTATTGTTGTTGTTTAAAGACAGAGAAGACAGTAGGGCAGAATTTGTATCATTCAACTACCAATCCAATGAGTATTATTCGTGTGTGTGCCAAAATGTTGTCAACAAAGAGGAACAATCAGCCAGTGAGGGCCCATGAGAAGGCCTGTTAGTTTCCCATCCAAAACACTGGATTCTACACAAGTTTCCATTGCAGTTAGCAGGCGTAAGTCCCCGTTCAATCACTTAGATATATTTATGTAATAAAACATTGATAAGGATGAATTGATCTGTTGTTAGTAAAATCGATGATAAAATAATTGAGCAATTTTAACAAAACTTACATGCAAATAAAGTTTTAATACCAAAATTCTGATGATACCATGGCTCTTGTGACAAAATATTTACAACGAAGGTGCCACCCTATTTTCCCTTATCTGTCTTCCTACTTTAAGATGTTTGCCTTCACAAATTACTCTGCGTAACTTGACCTGTTCTCTTTGTAGACCAACTGATTTTTAACTTCAAATTGGCGGTCATCATCCATTTTTGAGGATGAAATAACTTGATTTTGATCATATTTTTCATCTATTCTCACATCCATGCTCACGACAACCTAATTTCTACAATGATTGAAGAGCCTATATTCCATTGTTTGGTCAAAACAGAAAAACACACAATAGTTGGTTATCAGTGGCATCAGATTCACTCATACTTCCCCCCATAAATACCTTATAAGCAACATATCTAAAGATTTTAAGGTGACTTACCTTTGGTTTCTGCTACTTCTTGAACCCTCTCCTAAGGAAACAGTCCCAAGAAAATGGGAGAGCCAAGGCCTTGCCTCTCGCTTTAAGGCTAAGAAGGGACTTCCTTACCTAAGGGGAGATTTCCTAAGATCGAATTTAGCTAGGATTGATAAGTAGAGATGAAAAATTCCGAACTCATTTTGATAAGTTAAGTGCTTGTTATTTCAAGATTAGACATGCATAACAATGTGAAGCTATAATAGGTGATCTCACTTGAATGGATAATAGAAATGTAAAACACCATGAAAGTGTCGAACATATACTGAGTTATGCAATGATAAATATCCATGAAATCAAATGATTTGAATCTTCCATTTACGATTGTATTACCAAAATGCCATCTAAAAGTTAGTGATATAAATTGTATATTGTTGTTGTTTAAAGACAGAGAAGACAATAGAGCAAAATTTGTATCATTCAACTACCAATCCAATGAGTATTATCTGTGTGTGGGCGCCAAAATGTTGTCAACAAAGAGGAACAATCAGCTAGTGAGGGCCCATGAGAAGGTTTGTTAGTTTCCCATCCAAAACACTAGATTCTACACAAGTTTTCAATGCAGTTAGCAAGCGTAAGTCCCTGTTCAATCACTTACATATATTTCTCAGTTTCTATAATAAGAACATTGATAACGAATGAATTGATCTGTTGTTAGTAAAATCGATGATAAAATAATTGAGCAATTTTAACAAAATTTACATGCAAATAAAGTTCTGATACCAAATTTTTGATGATACCATGGCTCTTGTGACAGAATATTTACAAGGAAGGTACCACCCTATTTGCTGTTATCGGTCTTCCTGCTTTCGAATGTTTGCCTTCACAAATTACTCTGCATAGCTTGACCTGTGGCGTATGCGTTGATAAGTTTAATGATGTTGCCATTTCATTTGATAAAAAAATGTGCATCTTTATTAGAAACCTTGAAGCCCACACTTCCTGGTTTTAAAATGGGTTATGTTAATGTATATAATATGTTTTTTGACATCATAAAGAATGCTCAGAACTATGGTAATATTTTTGTTCTGTTTAATAAGTTTGGGTATTTTTAATTGAACTTCATATTTTGAAATATTTTAAAAATCTAATAGCATATAAATGAAGTCAAATAGTTGTGAAAATTTCAAAAATATTCTTAAATCTAAAATTAAATATTGTTCATCTAATAAGTTTGAATCCGTGTATGTGCAAAACTTACCAACTATTTATAAATTAATGTGTTGAAGGGTTTGAAGAAGTGAGGAGAGGTTGTTGTGGAACGGGTTTGAAGAAGTGAGGAGAGGTTGTTGTGGAACGGGTTTGCTGGAGGCATCTATTGGGTGCAATCCCATTACGATTGTCTGCCCTGATGCATCAAAATACGTATTTTGGGATTCTTTCCATCCCACAAAACATGCTTACAATATCTTTGCCCAAAACATACAATTCATTCAGTTTTGTTTTTACATAACCCACCAAACTATGCATCTAGAAGAGCTACTAATAGTAACAATGATGTTCAACCATAGAAATGAGATCTTAAAAGACACCAATCTGGATTGAATCTCTGATTACAATTGTTTTCCACTTTCTAGTTTCTATTCAAAGACAAAAGTCATTATCTGACCTGGATGGTCCTCCACAAAGGATCACTTCGACAACAAAGTTCGTTCATGAACTCCCAAACAAAGATTGTAGGGTCATCCTTGTAGGCCACTCTAGTAATGTTGTTCACTCTAGTCAATACAGTCTGTAGGAAAACACATTGATGAACACATATTTGATTAGTTTTTTGTGTATCTATTATATACAAATTAGTCTCTTTACATATAATGAAACAGAGAAAGACATTTATATGCTTTGCTACCTTAACATGGTTCTTATAGTAGGCTTTAACAGTGGGATTGGTGAAGAAATCATCCTCAAAGTTGAGATTTTGTCCAGCATTGCGAGCCCATTGTACATATTGGGCCTTTCCTTCACATAATTGTTCGTAAGGCCTAATATTAGTCTGAGATATAATACTCTGTTTGACATGATAAAGAATCCTCGGAACTATGGTAATATTTTATGTTCTGTTTCATTCTTTACATTTAATAAGTTTGGGTATTTTTAATTGAACTGCATATTTTGAAGGCCTAGTATTAGTTTGAGATATAATACACTGTTTGGCATCATAAAGAATCCCCAGAACTATGGTAATATTTTTGTTTTGTTTGATTCTTTACATTTAATAAGTTTGGGTATTTTTAATTGAACTGCATATTTTGAAATATTTTAAAAAATCTAATAGCATATAAATGAAGTCAAATAGTTGTGAAACTTCCAAAAATATTCTTAAATATGAAATTAAATAATGTTCATCTAATAAGTTTTAAGCCATGTATGTGCATAACTTACCAACTGTTTAAAAATTAATGTGTTGAAGGGTTTGAAGAAGTGAGGAGAGGTTGTTGCGGAATGGGTTTGCTGGATGCATCTATTGTGTGCAATCTCATTACGATCGTCTGCCCCGATGCATCAAAATACGTATATTGGGATTCTTTCCATCCCACAGAACATGCTTACAATATCATCGCCCAAAATGTACAATTCATTCAGTTTTGTTTTTACAGAACCCACCAAACTATGAATCTAAAAGAGCTACTAACAGTAATAGTGATGTTCAACCATAGAAATGAGATCTTAAAAGACACCAATCTGGATTGAATCTCGGATTACAATTGTTTTCCACTTTCCAGTTTCTATTCAAAGACAAAAGTCATTATCTGACCTGGATGGCCTCCCTGAAGGATCACTTTGACAATGACATTCGTTCATGAGCTCCCAGGAAAATATTTTAGGGTCATCCTTGTAGGCCACTCAAGTAATGTTGTTCACTCTAGTCAATACAGTCTGCAGGAAAACATATTGATGAACACATATTTGATTAGTTTTTTGTGTATATATTATATACAAATTAGTCGATTTACATATAATGAACAGAGAAAGACATTTATATGCATTGTTACCTTAACACAGTTCTTATAGTAGCCTTTAACAATGGGATTGGTGAAGAAATCATACTAAGAGTTGAGATTCTGTCTAGCATTGCGAGTCCATTGTACATATTGGGCCTTTCCTTCACATAATTGTTCACAAGGCTTAATATTAGTCTGAGACCATACTTCTTGGCTTCAGAGTCCAAGGCCTTCATCACAAAACAGAGAAACCAAAACATGCACAAGATTCAGAAAGACAAGCAATGCTAGCACATTCAAACACCCCAAAAAACAAAAAATTGGTGGAGGGATTCAACGATTGACTTATTGCAAGGGCCCATGCACAAACCTGAAAGACTTGTTCATCATATACACTCGGAGAAGTCTGCAGTTCCTTGTACTGGCCGTTGTTGAAGGCCCAACTTCTGGGAACATTAAGCCCATGAGCTACAAGTTGTTCAAAAGCAGAGGTAACCTTATGTGTAGCCGTTCCATGGGAACACATGTGTAGATCCTTAGCTGCCTTTAAAAAGGCCAAGTGCAAAATTGGTCCCTCTAACTTGAATAACAAAAAAGGAGATAAATTATTACTTTGCATAAAAAGGAGATAAATTATTATTAGGTTGTTCAAAAGCAGAGGTAACCTTATGTGTAGCTGTTCCAAGGGAACAAATGTGTAGATCCTTAGCTGCCTTTAAAAAGGCCAAGTGCAAAATTGGTCCCTCTAACCTGAATAACAAAAAAGGAGATAAATTATTACTCTGCATAAAAAATGATAAAAAATAAAATAAATAAAAAAGACGTGTTACCAGTTTGCTTGCAGAAATTTATAAAGACCCTGTCGAAACAGAGGAGATTACCCTGGAAAGCAGACCCATCTAAACCCTCGTCAGTGGTAGATGTTAATGTTTGAGGAGAAATTGAGTGCGTCAAAAGTAACATAGATTTGGAAAAGTTAAAAGATTACTCATAAAATATTAATTGAGCAAAAGAATGAAAGGGGACTGACTTAGAACTCAATAGCCATGACCTGGGAAATAAAGGGAACAAGTGTGTAGATCCTTCGATGCCTTATTGTAGCAGAGATTCAGATATCAAACGAATTGTAGCAAAAATTCAAATATCAAACGAATCCCATGGATTTCAGATTCCTATGCCTGAAATAAAACAGGAAAACAAAGCTTTTTCCCTTTGGTTTTATGGTCTAGATGATCCCTGGAAGTAGCTTCAAGTGAGCACAAGGGCGAGGTCTCTAGTCCGAGAAACACTTGGAAGTAAAGCGCAGCTAGGGCAAGGGCAAGATGCTGCCATTTTTAAAATGTGTAATTAAATTTCTAACTAACTGTACCTGTCGAATCAATAATCGGATGGCTAAAATTATTTTAATCGACTAACATTTAAATCAAAGGCTTAGAAATGTACACGTAACTTAAGAGGAAAGTTGATTTCAGAGGAAACGCCTTACGGTGTAAAAATAAATAAATTTATATAATTTAAAAGTAGATAAAACAATAAAAATACTAAATGTATGAAATTAAATCTTATTTAAAAATAGTTTTATATAAATAAATAATTAATGATCACATATAATTAAACATATTAAAAAAAAACAAAATAATTAATTAATATTAAAAATAAAAAATAGAAAAAGTTACTATCAAATTAATCCAAATACTTATACTTGAAAGTAAAGAAAAATTATAACATATCTTTTATTACTTAATCAAAACATATTTCCAATAAGTAAAATATTTTGCTTTGAAATCATTGAAAACAATTGTCCTCATTATAAAGTTTTTCACAAAATTTGTTGATACAACAATTTTATTTGTAATCCGAGTTTTACTCATCTCCATAACAATGTATTGATAAAATTTGTTTCTCCCAAGTGTTAGTGATATCTTTAGCAGTTAGATTCTTCATAATTCCCATGTTCAAAATTTAAGGATTTCCATTGTTTTGGGACATTTATTTTAGTGTAATTTTTTTCTTACATTTTACTTCTTGTTGCATTCAAGTGTTAGTGATATCTTTAGCAGTTAGATTCTTCATAATTCCCATGTTCAAAATTTAAGGATTTCCATTGTTTTGGGACATTTATTTTAGTGTAACTTTTTTCTTACATTTTACTTCTTGTTGCATTCTTTATAAGATATATAGGAACTCAAATTTCAATTGCATTTCATTGTCTATATATTTCGCTTGATCATTCCTTCCACATTCCCTTACTCCTTTCGTCGTTCTTTTATACCTCTTGGTGCAATTGCTAGTAATAACACTTTGAAGCATACACTTCATTGATTCACTTAGCAAGTCACTAAATATTTATTGAAATATAAACATGACAATTCATATTTAATTATAATGGTCTATTCTAGGTTTTGGTTTCTTTTATCAAATTTGGTGATATAATTTTTGGTGTGGCTTTTTGTTATTTAAAATATGTTGTTTTTGGGTGCTAAATATATTTAACATTCAATGATAATGGTACCCTGTAACTATTCTAGGTTTTTGTTTCTTTTTATCAAAATTTGGTGATATAATTTTTGGTGTGGTTTTTTGTTATTTAAAATATGTTGTTTTTGAGTGTTAAATATATTTAATATTCGGAAGAAAACATTGTTGAAGCACTTGCATTATATAGATTTCACAAGATGAATTCCAACAAATTTTTGTTAAATATTAAGCAAAATTTAATAAAAACAAAAATATAAAATATATAGAAAAGTTAAAATACAACAATGACAACAATGTCAACTTTGTAATGATAACATTAACTCACACTTTCATAATAATGACACTTTAGTGAAATCCAACCACTCAAACATAAAAAACTTATAATAAATACATGGAGTAGAAAACAATAGAGTAGTTTAATGAAGCTACAAATTCATTCTGAAAATAGTGGAAATT
Source organism: Pinus taeda (assembly GCA_000404065.3). Classification (NCBI taxonomy): domain Eukaryota; kingdom Viridiplantae; phylum Streptophyta; class Pinopsida; order Pinales; family Pinaceae; genus Pinus; species Pinus taeda. The sequence continues at coordinate 13,960 of APFE030694705.1, read as the reverse complement.
TCAATATGATTTTTGTCAAAATCTAGGAGAAAATTTAGGAAATCTAGTTATAGGTGTCAAACTTTTAGGTGGGTACAAATTTTTTAATTTTGATGATGTTGAATATATTCTAAAAAAACTATTCTATGATCAATTTAAAAAAAAAAAAAAAACTCACCATTCAACCAAAAATGACATTCTAGACCCATGTGACCTAAATTCTTAATCTAAGGGAAGGTAAAGTTCAAATCTTCAAATGCCCAGTCATTCAGCAGATCTGGTACGTTCTGTCAAATTTATTTGATTTTATACTGACAGATTTTGACTCTACTAGTGCAGCACTCATTTGGTGGAGCAATCAGCAAGGGAACAGAAGATTTCTCATCCTCATTTTCTTATGGTCGGTATGGAAATGGCGGAATGAAGATGATATATGTACTCCAGATGAGTATCATTTTTGTAATTATATGATCTCAATATAATATATCTAGCTTTTTTTCTTCTGAAAAAAAAAAAAGGTTCAAATCTCTCAATCAATTAGGCAAAACTTTTTGAACTAACGTTCCACCACTTATGGAACGCTGAACTATTTAGATGATCCTTCAACTTGCCTGGGTCAACGACCCTTCAACTTCCAAAGGGTCACGAGCTATCTCAACAACCACTCAAATCCCCTAGGGTTATCTGCCTGAACCCAGAACCACCATTCAACTCAGGGGTGACCACGCAATGATTCCACTCTCTTGTTTTTCATTATAACTAAAAATTAACCCTTCAACGATCGGCTTATCTCGAAAGCTTTCCATTCCCCTTACCCATTTGCATTCAATCCATCGTGAATTTGCGATTAGGGTTTCCTCTGCCTTTACCTCCATCACTGCATATTCCCACAGCATCGTGAATTTGCGATTGTGGTTTCCTCCGCCTCCAACTCCATCGCTGCATATTCCCACAGCAGGAAGAGGGAAAACGCCCGCCTCCGCCTCCACCACTGCGTATCCTCACAGCAACCAGAAGGAAAAGCTCCGCCTCGGCCTCCGCCTCCACCTCCATCACTGCATATCCCCGCAGCTGGAAGAAGGAAACGGCCGTCTTATATTTCCTATGGACTACCAGAAAAGAACTTAATTTCTCTGAAAATGTTTTATTACCACTTCCTCCGTTGATATCGCCATTTTCGCTTCATGATAAGGGGAATCGGTGGGCTACCATCATCTCGGTCTTTCAGCTCAAGGCGTACAATGGGGTAAGCCTGTAGTTCTTTATGAATTACTTGTAAGTTCTATTTACACTTATTAGTAAGATCCTTCTCAAATCCTGATGTATTGAGCTTTGAAATCCTGATTTATTGTGCTCTGTAAACTTTTGGATGGCTAAAGGTTTAATAATTAGATGGATATGTGTTAATCGTATTGGTATGCAATCGCATAGGTACATCTTAAACCTGTTCAGCACTCAAAATAAATAGCATAAAAATATAAAATAATTTTTGGGGTTAAAATAGATCTATGTTAGTGTTTTTATTTCTTCAAATTCATGTAGGTTTTAAATTCATTTAGGTTGTGTATTTTTGGGGTTAAGCCTTGCTTTTCTAGGCATAACAACTCTATATAATGTTTCTTTGGCTGACTGCAACCAGTTACAGGGTAAGGCTTATGGATGTGATTGTTCAGTGCCTCCTGAAAAATGATGTGGTGGAAGAAGACCTTTCAATATGGTCAAATATTGAACTGGTTTGGATGGAAAGTCAAATGATCTTTACAACTCTGTTATTGCGGCAGCAAAGCTCAGTGTCTCTTGATCATGGGCTTGGGTGGGGTAGGAAAAACAACGTTTGCAAAACATCTCTTTAACCCAAGATTTTCAAATTAATGCGGATGAAGGTAAAGAGATGCTTAAAATCATTTCATAGCTGTCTCTGCTCTTATAGTTGTAGATGATGTAGGTCAAGCTGATTAGTTGAATGCATTTTTGTCAATCAAGGATGCCATTCACCCAAATAGCTTAATTTTGGTTACATCTCACAGCAAATATGTTCATACTGCAAAGATTTGAATATCTGGTGGATGCTTTCTTACTGGTTTGTGTGGGATTGCCCTTATCTTTAAAAGTGGTTGGTGGTTGGGATATTTTTTTTTAAGGAAAAATGAAAAATCTTATTGGGAAGACTAGTTGAATAGACTTTAGCAAGACAATGTGCCCATTAAGATATATACATATTGAAAAATGGTTGGGAAAAGACAGATATGGTCATAAAATCCATGCCTTCTTTCAGCTTCATACTTCGCAAAGATTTGAATCTGGTAAATGAATTTTTAATGGAGTGTAAAGGGTTGCCCTTATCTTTGAAAGTGATTGGGCACTCTTTTGAGGAAGAAATGACCAATCTTATTGTTTTAGAGTTTAGATGGATAGATTTCAGCCAATAGGGGTTTTCACCCAGATATGTAAGAGATTTAAGATTAGTTACGGGAAGACAATGATGTACACCCACAAGAAGATGACTCAGGTGAATGTTTATCAGAAAGATAGTCATTGCTCCCTTGCGGCTGGTCAGCTGCTCCAAATTGCAGATGTATTGGCCTTGTAATCATAAATGGTCTTAGATTTTCATAATGGTTTTTCTTCTTATTTTGGGATTTCCACTGCCCACTTTATTATACAGAGTCATCTCAGCTGGTATTAGCAGGCTCATGTTCAAGAATACCTAACAAATTTTTTTTGAAGCGATTTCGTTTGTGTTCATTGCGCATCCCTTTTCTTTCATGTTGATGATCACTATGTTTCAATGTTCAGCCAAGAAAAAATTGCAAAGTGATATTTTTATTTTGTTTGTTGCTCGAAGCAATGTAACGATTTTATTTGCCACAATCATTTCTTTTCGTTGAGCATGCCGCAGAATATTCATGGACCAATGCCAGCACATTATAATTATATGAAAGCTCATCTTGCCCAGTATCGCTGTTACTAATGAGCATAACATTTTGTTAGAGATGATTGTTGAAAAAATGAGCACTCTGACACTGGTTTTCCATACAACAAGGAATCTGATATTCAGACCAACAATAAGCCACAAATCCCGTTAGCATTTTGTATTGCAGTCCAAATATGAATAATGCTTTGGAGTTCATAGTGGATGCTTCTACCCAAATTGGAAATATTAGTGCACTGAGGAAAGGATATGAAAGTGACTAATTTAATCATTCATTTATTTAGCATGTGAATTCTTGGTATTTTAGTTCCACACTCCCTATTGATTTAGAGTAAATAGATGCAGTTCATTTTTTAGGATTCACTACTATTTTACCCTCCTAAAATGCGCATGACATTTTTATATAAAATAGTTTTCAGCGAGTCTATCTTTGCAGTATTTGGGAAGCAAGACACAAATAAGGTGAAAGTGGTCTTGTATATGCAACACACAATAAACATCAGAGCATGGTTGAGAAATTGAATTGAGAATTTGAACTTATGTTGGAGATGAAAATCTGCGAGGAGCTGGAAACTAAATACCAGTTGTTGCCTGAAGAAGTGTATATCAAGTTTGTTGTTTTTGTAACAAATCGCAATGGAGAGTGTATATCAAGTTTGTTGTTTCTGTAACAAATCACATTCCATTGCCATCCTGACATGTAAAGTTTTGAGGAGCTAATATATTCTATTCTGTGTCATTCATATTATCCATCAGATAATGACAGTTCCTAACATGTTCCGATTATATATATGAATACATGTTCCGATTATATATATATATGAATACATGTTCCGATTATATATATATGAATATATGTAAGCATTACCGAAGCCTTTTGGCAGAGAAGATGGAATCGCAGACCCCCCTATCGGATCTGATTGGAAATACCTACAGAATTTGAAAATATAACCCAGATCCCTCTGGGAAATGGTCCTACGGCTTTGAAGTGCCCGACACATGCAGATCCCATTATTTTTTGTTTTTGTAATAAACAGTTCAATGCTCGCTTGTGCTTGCTTGTTGAAACCCTAAAAAAGTTAATACACCTGTCCAATGAGGTTAGGTATGTTGTTGTTCTGTGCATAAATGAACTAAATCTCATTCTCCCCTCAACTATTTAAGTAATCTGGTAATTGTTCTGCGCATAAATGTTGATGTCGCTGTTATTAATCTCATTATCACTCAACGAGTGCCTGGGCTGAATATCAGCTATCAGCATATTGTGACCCAAAACTGAGAATATACATACAAATTGTTGTTCTGTGCATACAAATTTATCGCTGTTCTCATCTGTGACCCTAAACTGAGAATATCCATACAACTTTGTGTTGTTCTGTGCACACTACATACAAGTTGCTATTCTATTTTATGCATTCAATTTATTTCTGATTCAGATGCAGTAAACGCGAAATAATAAAATTTCCAGATGTGATTTAGACATCCAGCTGATATGCATACGAGTATTTGTCATGTGATTTCAAACTCTTGTTATTTTTTGCAGTAAGCACAAACAAGCGCAAACCTGTTCATATATAAAAAACCATAATTGGCCAGAGTTCTCTCATCGACAAAATTTCGAGTATATTGAGATAAATACACTGGGATTTGTAATATAAGGAACCATATAGCCTGATTATAAAAAATTCTAATATAAGAGTTTTCAATGTTTATTTTTATGTATCATAAATATATTTATTATATTTATAATTGAAGTGTTACTGCTTTCTCTAAATCCTGCTCGGGAGAGAGTACCCATTATCAATCGGAAACAGGGGAGCTCTGTAATCTCTGAATAAGAGAATGTATTTGGCAGTGGAGTTTTCATTGGGATAACAAGTGTTCGTTACGGACCAATTTGAATGTATGTTCCGAATAATTTCATGATATTTGTTTGAATTTTATATTTAAATAGTTTCTTCATACCGGTTGGAATGTGAGAATCTAATAAATTCTAAATCTCTTTGTTTGGAATCTGAAAATCTAATAAATTCTAAATATCTTACTTTTATTAAATAAAATGTGAAAATTTAATAAATTCTAAATCTCTACTTTATTTGGAATGTGAAAATTTAATAAATTTTTTATTTTTTATTTTTATTAAATAAATGGTAGGAAAATAAATAACAATTTAGTAAAATGTTTTAGTTAGAAGAAAGCAAAGTTTTGTTGGAAACACTGGGTGGGGTGAATTAGTATTTCATTTATATTAACAATTTTAGCTTATAAAACATTTAATGCACATAAATCACTAAAATCAAATTTATATACAAGAAAAATATGTACAATTTATCTTTGTAAATCTTTTGTAAATTTCTTCTTACAACGTACTAACTTATAACATTTGTAAGCACCAACTTTTAGGAGATTTGAGTTGCCTAACTGAGCGCTAACTCGGCAAATTCGTAGGCACTCACTTATATGTGACTCTAGTCCTCTCAATGGAGCACCTACTTAGTAATTTGTATGCATCAATCTACTTCTGCAAGGTACTTTACAACTTCTCTTCGTTCACACAAATTGCCTTTTTTCAGTGATGTTGTCCCCCAACCATGCTATTTTTAGATTCACTCCTTTAAGCTTGATCACAACCACTTGTTCTTTTGTTGACTTACCACAATCAAGATGCATTGCAACACTGATCTTTGCTTAATTGGTTACTCATTCCAATTTTCCACAATCTTACCCTACTCAGTTGCATGTTGGTCAAACAACATTTGCATAACTTCTACGTTGTGAGGTCACATTCCACTTCTCCTTTGTTCATGTAAGAGATGAGTTTTGCTCTCCTTGTGGTATTTGTGAATAGTTTTTGCTAATCTTGACTGCTAAAAACTCTAACCTAACTTGATTAGAGTATATGATTACTCTTGGGTATATCATTCCTTCAATACAACAACTTCCCTTCTATTATGCTTTGTCCTTAGATAGAGCTTACATTCACTCCTTCCTTACTACATTGCTTTGTCCTTTGATAAAGCTTACTATTCACCCTTTGGCACTCTTTCTAATGTTGGTCCATAAAAAAGATATTCACCTCTTATATGACCCTTATAGGCTTCTTGTTGTTCACAAATTTGGCCTTTGGCCTTTGGCTCCAAAAACACAGAGTTGATAATAGCCTCTAACATACCTTGATCACCTCTAAAATTAGACCAAAACTCGACCTCTAACAAAATAGAACTCAGTGTCTATTAGCGTGTGGCATCCTCAACAACCCTCGGCCTGAAAAGAACTAGGCCTCAAATAGCACTGAAACTTGATCTCCAATCCATAACTAAAACTCAACTTCAAAATAGAGTGAGGCCCTTCCCAAGAATTATGCAAAAAACCTTTCTCCAACTCGACTTCCTTCCTCTAGGTTTGTCTTCTTTGTAGTCCTTCCTTGACTCAGATCTTTCATGGTTTGTCTTATTCCTCACACCAGCATGTTACAATGAGTCACACAAATGGCCTTATTTATACTAAACAAGTGGGGCTCAAGGGGCAGGGAAAACTTGTCTTCTAGTAGGGTATATATAGTAATCTATTAAAAAAATTATTTCTCCTCAACCCCGAGGAGTTAGAAGTCCTACGAGTACGCTATTTGATTATGTAAATTTCTATTTCATTTGGACAACGTTCCACATCAATAACAATCATTTTCAACCAACGCGAGGGCAAAAAAATGTATTTAAAGATTGTGTGCACCTCGAGGGTCTCTTTTGACAATCTATAAATCCAAATCTAAGATAGATTTACACTAATGTATGTTTATGTGCATACCATAATTCTATTACCAAATATTTTCATGAGTTGAATCATCTCTAATGAGAAGGGATCAAAAGTTGAAGAATGTTTATACCTCTAATTGAATGTATGTTTTGAATAATTTTATGATAATTCTTTGAATGTATTTTTTAAATAATTTCACAATATTTGTTAGAAAGTGAAAATTTAGTAAATTCCAAATGTATTTTATTATCAAATATTCTCATTGGTCAAAGCAAATTAAATAGTGTACTTGTAAAGTGTCTCAAATGGCAAGAGAGTGAAGTTTTAGGAGAAAAACTTAAATGTTTACACCTCAATAAATTTAGTCCTCTTGACACTTTGATGTGGCTAGCCCACGTGGTCCCATGCCAGCTCAATCCTCCATGGTCCTTCGCTGATATTCGGGTATTGATTATGGTTTGATTTGCAATTGAATGCGGTAGGTGATTTACAATCAACCCACGGTACTTACCTGTCCTTGCTGCGACACCTGTCCTCCTCGAAGCTGCTGAACCCTAATCTCCTTACTACCCTTTTCACTTTGTCAACCCGCGCTCATTTGGTCATTTTTACCTTGTCGTTTCGCTGCTCTGTGGTTTTGTTTTGAAGCTCGGCTCCGTCTCTGGTTGCTATCCGTCTGTGGCGATAGACTGTTGAGTTTCAGTTGGTTTATTGGCTAAAACGATGTGGTTTGATGCTGTATTCTCGTCCGTGTATCTGATTTAGGCTTTATTGGTAAGTTGTGGCTCTTTTACTTGGCATTCTGCTTGTTCTTCGTGACTGTGCTCAGTCGACTGGTTCTACTTCTGTATTTGTTGTTTGTCTCGGTCAATGGCGCTATGATTTTGTGGTGAATGTTGGTGTTGAGGGTTTCTGGTTTGCCCAGTTGACAATGTGCAGTTCGTTGGTCTGCAACCTGGGATTTCTTCGGCACTCGGCTCTGTGCTCAGGTAATTTACTTATTCCTTACTATAATTCTTTGTTTGTATTTCGAGCTGTATCTAACAACACTCGGCCCCTCCGTGGTCAGGGTTTCACTTCGTCTCGGTGAGTTGTGGACTCGGTTCACTTTCAGGTATGGCTCTCCCCTTTAGCCATACACCTTCGCTTCTTGCTAATTCGTTTTTTTTACCTTACGGTTTCGTTTCTGGTTCGAGGGTTTTATTGTGTCAACAAACCCTAACTTACTCCTTTGTAATGGTTACAAGTGACCGGTTCCGTGGCTCTTCGCAATGAGTTCGGTCGATATTCTTCCGGGTAGCTCTGTTCTTATCTTGGTGGCTCTTCGTTTTGACTGTATCTGCCTGTATCTGTAGTCTGTGTGTTGGATGCTTCCGTGGCTCTCTGTTCTTGCTTTAGTTATTGGCGTCTGTATGATTATTAGCTATAACATTTAATGTTTTGGGTTGCTTTAACCTGTAGCCGTAATGTAGAAGTTTGCTGTAGGTTTGGTTAGTGGATGATTCGGTTCATCGAACCCTCATCACACAATTCATTCATGTAATATTAAATTTGACAGGCATGCAATGTATTATACTAGAATTTGTAATCTACGATTAACTTTGATGTTGTTGCTTACGCGGTTTCGACTGTGGGTCGTTGTGTTCTTCGGCTCTGTTCGCCTCTGTTCGCCTGTTACTCACTCTCAATCTTGACTTGTCTTTAGACTTGTGGTATTTGGAATATCGGTCATGTATTTGCCTGCAACGATATTGGATATGCGATAATATATATGTGAACTTGTTTTGTGAGTCTCTGTCACTGTGTTTACCCGCACGAATTATTTGTACAGAAATATATATATATATATATATACAGAAATTTCTAATACAGAGGACTTATGTATTTCATTCATACATCTATTTGTGCACTGAATTTTAGATGAAGGGAATTTGACATATATTTCTCTAATTCTCTCTTTCAATTACTTAGCTGCTGAACCTTCTGTGGTTTTTTTGGTCTGTTCTTTTATACAATAGGTACAGGTAGTTAGATAACTGTAGATAGTTATCCTTTACAGTTTGTCAAATAGTTATTCTATTACAGTTTGCTTGGCAGTTACTACAAACTTACTTTACCTGTTTATTCGTTTGTTTACCTTGTCTCTTTGATCCCACAAAGGTTTGTTGTTTACATTGCTTATTGGTATTAAATTAATTCTAACAACTATAATTAACACCTGTTGCTACAGTAAAGTAAAATAAATAAAAATTAACCAACAGAATCTAAATGCTGTAGTTGACTTTGGAAGAAATTAAATAAAAATGCCAGAACTCTGACAGACTTGCTGTCCATTTGTCGAACTGTTCATCTTTCCCAATCTCCTTCAGAAACTTTGTCCGCCCTTTTTCGGTCTTCACCCTGTCGACCAGATGCTCCTGCATCAGGCTGCCGGGGTAAAAGAGAGATCTCATGGCTCCGTTCCATGAGCTCCTCCATCGAGTAGCCCGCCTTCCGAATCTGTGTTTCGTCGAGCCAGGAACTGTCCTCCATTGGACGGTCCTTCCACTTGACGAGATAACGCAGATACTCCTTCCTGCGCGTCTTCTTGGTTACCTGTGTGCTGATGATTCCTTCGATCTCATGGGTCTTGACCGACGGTAACTGTTTCTTCCAAAGACTGCTCTCGAACTAGGTGTCCCGTTGTGGCTGTACCATTTTTCCGTCTTCCGCCTGGCATGATATGGGAACAGGTCTGCCACATTGAATATGGGTGATATACCTATATCAGGTGGCAGCTGAATTTCATATGCATTCGCTGAAAACTTGCGAAGAATGTTGCATGGGCCGATTTTCTTAAACTTCAGTTTGTTATACGTACCCTTAGGAAACCGTTCTCGACGCAAATGCGCAAGAACTTCGTCTCCAATCTCAAAATGTACCTCACGTCGTTTTATGTCTGCATGCTGTTTATATTTCTGCGTGCTGTCCTGTAATCTCAATTTAACTTTCTCGTGCAGTTCGCTCATTGCTTCGGCAAAATCTTCCCCGTCTGCACTCCTCCTTTCTCGCTGTCCTAAGTCGCGTAATTCATGTACTCCCCGCGGATGCATACCATATAAGATTTGGAATGGGCTCAGACCTGTGCTCCGATTAGGCGAATCGTTATAAGCGAATTCTGCCTGGGCCAGAGCTCGATCCCACAATCGCGAGTTTTCCCCTGTCAAACTTCGCAATAAGTTGCCCAAACTCCTGTTCACCACCTCTGTCTGTCCATCAGTCTGCGGGTGATACGTAGAATTGAAATTTAACTGTGTGCCCAGCTTTTTCCACAGGGTGTGCCAAAAATGCCCTGTAAATTTTACATCCCTGTCTGAAACTATAGTTTTTGGTAAGCCATGTAATCGAACTACTTCTGTGAAGAAGAGATGTGCCACGTTTGTGTCGTCGCTAGTCTTCCGGCACGGAATGAAATGAGCCATCTTTGAAAATATATCCACCACCACCATCACTGAATCATATCCTCGCTGTGTTCTAGGCAATCCTAGGACAAAGTCAATGCTGACTGAATCCCACGGCCTGCTTGGAACTGGTAGGGGCGTGTATAATCCAGCATTCTGGCTGTGCCCTTTCGCCAGTTGGTAGATTTTACACCTGGTTACATACCTCTGTACGTCCTGACTCATTTTTGGCCAGTAATAAAAATGTCCTAGCTGTTCCAATGTTTTATCAACGCCAAAATGTCTTGCTAAACCTCCGCTATGTTTCTCTTTTACTAGATTTTCCCTCATTGAACAATCCGGAATACATAGCTGTCCACCTCGAAATAACAATCATTCCTGTAAATTAAAATCCAGCCATGGGCTTGTATTTCTTAAGACAGGATTTTGGCATGCCTCAAAGGCTTCCTTGAAATCCGCATCCATCTAGTACAAATCCTTCAAATACTCAAACCCCATCACCTGTATGCCGCTTTCCTGTAAGAGCAAGGCTCTTCTGCTTAAAGCATCCGCCACTTTGTTGGCTTGCCCACTTATGTGCTTCAACACGAAAGTAAAACTTTGCAGGTAATCCACCCACTTGGCGTGCTTATGGTTCAATTTGTGCTGCTGTGTTATGTACTGTAACGCAGAATTATCAGAGAACAAAACGAACTCATTACCTAGTAAGTAGTGCCTCCAATGCTTCAAGGCTTGAACCAGTGCATAGAATTCTTTGTCGTATGACGAATACTTCTGCCGACTTTCATTTAGTTTCTCACTAAAGAATGCCACTGGTCTGTCCTCTTGACTGAGTATAGCGCCGATAGTTGTCCCGCTTGCATCACACCGAACCTGAAAAGGTTTGCTAAAATCGGGCAGCCTCAAGATTGGCCTCTCCGTTATTTTCCGCTTTAGAAGTTGGAAACTGTCTTCTGCTGCTTGAGACTATCAAAAAGGCACGCCAAGTGGGTGGAGTACCTGCAAAGGTTTACTTTCGTGTTGAAGCACATAAGTGGGCAAGCCAACAAAGTGGCGGATGCTTTAAGCAGAAGAGCCTTGCTCTTACAGGAAAGCGACATACAGGTGATGGGGTTTGAGTATTTGAAGGATTTGTACCAGATGGACGCGGATTTCAAGGAAGCCTTTGAGGCATGCCAAAATCTTGTCTTAAGAAATACAAGCCCATGGATGGATTTTAATTTACAGGAAGGATTGTTATTTCGTGGTGGACAGCTATGTATTCCGGATTGTTCAATGAGGGAAAATCTAGTAAAAGACAAACATAGCAGAGGTTTAGCAGGACATTTTGGCGTTGATAAAACATTGGAACAGCTAGGACATTTTTATTACTGGCCGAAAATGAGTCGTTTGGTTCAGGCGTTTACTGGTAAGTTGAGGCTCTGTTACCTTGCATTCAGTTGGTTCTTCGTGACTATGCTCAGTCGACTGGTTCTACTTTTGTATTCTTTGTTTGTCTCAGTCAATGGTGCTATAATTTGTGGTGAATATTGGTGTTGGGGGTTTCTAGTTTGTCCAGTTGACAATGTGCAGTTTGTTGGCCTGCAACCTGGGGTTTCTTCAGCACTCGGCTCTGTGCTCAGGTAATTCACTGGTTCCCTGCTATAGCTCTTGGTTTGCTTTTCGAGCTGTGTCTAACAACACTCGGCCCCTCCGTGGTCAGGGTTTCACTTTGTCTCGGTGAGTTGAGGACTCGGCTCACTTATCAGGTATGGTTCTCCCCTTTAACCATGTTCACTTCGCTTCTTGTTAATTCGTTTTTAACCTTCGGTTTCGTTCTGGTTCGAGGGTTTTCACTGTGTCAACAAACCCTAACTTACTCCGTTGTAATGTTACAGGTGACCGGTTCCGTGGCTCTTCGCAATGAGTTTGGTCGATACTCTTCCGGGTAGCTCTGTTCTTATCTTGGTGACTCTTCGTTTTTCACTGTATCTGCCTGTATAGTGGTCTGTGTATTTGGTTGCATCCGTGGCTCTCTGTTCTGATTGTAGTTGTCAGCGTCTGTATGATTATTAGCTATAACATTTACTGTTTTGGGTTGCGTTAACCCGTAGCCGTAATGTAGAAGTTTGCTGTAGGTTTTGGTTAGTGGATGATTCGGTTCATCGAACCCTCATCACACGATTCATTCATGTAATATTTAATTTGACAGGCCTGTAATGTAATATATTGGAATTTGCAATCTACGGTTAATATTTGATGTTATTGCTTACCCGGTTTCGACTGTGGGTCGTTGTGCTCCTCGGCTCTGTTCGCCTCTTTTCGCTTGTTGCTCACTCTCGTCTTGACTTGTCTTGAGACTCGGGGTATTTGGAATGTCGGTCCTGTATTTGCCTGTAACGATATTTGCTATGCGATAATATTTATGTGTGAACTTGTTTTGTGACTCTCTGTCACTGTGTTTGCCTGCACGAATTATTTGTACAGAAAGATATAGATAGAATTTTTTTAATACAGAGTACTTATGTATTTCATTCATACATCTATTTGTGCACAGAATTTAGATGAAGGGAATTTGACATATATTTCTTTAATTCTCACTTTCAATTACTTAGCTGCTGAACCCTACTGTGGCCAGCCCACGTGGTCCCACGCCAGCTCAATCCCTTACGGTCCTTCGCTAATATTTTGGTTTGATTGCTGATATTTTGGTTTTGATTTGGTAATTAAATGTGGTAGGTGATTGTCAATCAACCCCCGGTACTTACTTGTCCTCGCTGCGACACCTGTCCACCTTGAATCTGCCGAACCCTAATCTCCTTACCACCCTTTTCCCTTTGTCAACTCGCGCTCATTTGGCATTTTCACTCCGTCGTTTTCGCTGCACTGTGGTTTGGTTCTGATACTCGGCTCCGTCTATGGTTGCTCTCCGCCTGTGGTGATACACTGTTACGGTTCTGATGGTTTGTTGGCTAAACGTTGTGGTTCGATATTGTCTTCATGTCCGTGTACTTGGTTCAGGCGTTTGCTGGTAAGTTGTGGCTCTTTTACTTGGAATTCTGTTGGTCCTTCGTGACTTTGCTCAGTCGACTGGTTCTCCTTCTGTATTCACTGTTTGTCTCGGTCAATGGCGTTGTAATTTTATGATAAATGTTGGTGTTGAGGGTTTCTGGTTTGCCCAGTTGGCAATGTGCAGTTCGTTGGTTCGCGACCTGGGGTTTCTCCGGCACTAGGCTCTGTACTCAGGTATTTTGCTTACTCCCTGCTATAATTCTTTTTTTGCATTTCGAGCCGTGACTAACAACACTCGGCCCTTCCGTGGTCATGGTTTCACTCCGTCTCGGTGAGTTGAGGACTCGGTTCACTTATCAGGTAAGGTTCTCCTCTCTTACCAAACTCACTTCACTTCTTGCTAATTCGTCTTTATCCTTACGGTTTCGTTTCTGGTTCGAGGGTTTTATTATATCAACAAACCCTAATCTTATTCCTTTGTACTTGTTACAGGTGACCGGTTCCGTGGCTCTTCGCAATGAGTTCAGTCCATAATCTTACGGGTAGCTCTATTCTTATCTTGGTGGCTATTCGTTTTTGACTGTATCTGCCTGTATCGTGGTCTGTGTATTTGGATGCATCCATGGCTCTCTGTTCTGGTTGTAGTTGTCGGCGTCTGTATGATTATTAGCTATAACATTTAATGTCTTGGGTTGCTTTAACTCGTAGCCGTAATGTAGAAGGTTGCTGTAGTTTTTGGTTAGTGGATGATTCAGTTCAACGAACACTCATCACACGATTCATTCATGTAATATTAACTTTGACAGGCCTGCAATGTAATATATTGGAATTTGCAATCTACGGTTAATCTTTGATGTTATTGCTT
>APFE030694698.1:42752-54662 GCA_000404065.3 Pinus taeda | reverse complement strand
AGGGTTTTAACCACGTCAAAATACTAGTGTATTGATCTGTGATCTGTTTGTGAGCAGTGTCCTTTTGGTGTTCTGTCTGAGGAACTTACCCTGTAAATTCCTACATCTCTTGTATATGGTAACTAGATGAATGTGATAGAATGCATGACAAGAGCGCTTACAAATGTGATGAAATACAGGGCAGTTTCAAGGAATCAGTTCAAAAAGAAACTCACTTAGATGACAGATCACAGTATTGTAGGTTAACAGCATAGAGTTACAGATCAGACTTCACAGAATGAAGAAAGAGAGGTATATGCAAGTTCACAATTAACCAAGCCGTGTATACATGTAGGTTCATTGTATACAAATCGCGTATACATACACATGCATTTTCACAAAAAGAAAAGTGTGTATACCTTGGAAAACTAAGTGTTTGGTCCAAAGTATTTGGTCCATGGTATTTTGATCCATGGTATTGGTCCAAGGTATCAGGTCTGAGGTATTGACCCCAGGTATTTGGTCCAAGGTATTGGTCCTAAGTGGTTTTGGCCTATGGTATTGAAAAGGCCTAAGACTATAAAAGGAGGAGAAGATCATTAGGCCAAAGTGTGCAAGTATTGAATATCTAATATAGTGTGAGATCTAATATGAAAGTTATTGGCTTATGATGTTGTGCTTGATCTGAACCAAGGATGAACCTTAGTGCTTGATGAAGGATAAGATCTAATGATGTATCAGGATCTTAAGGCTTGAAGTGAATTATCTTTATGTGGTTTGATCATGTTTCTGAATACCTAGCGCGTGTTGTAGTTTGTAAATATGATGATCTGGGTATGACTGAGGTCTGGAATAGTTGCTATGTTTAAATAATCTTTTATAGATCTGTACGCATGTTCACTTTAGAAAAGAAGCGTATACACATTGGTTCGGCATATCAAAATAGTGTATACATCATAAATTTGATTTTCATATTTGTACGCTAGTTCACTTTGAGGAAAGAGTGTATGTACGTAGGTTCAACACATGGAAGTAGCATATACCTTATAAAATATGTTTTAGTTGCTTCTGTTTGTAGTTGCAGTGTTCTGGGTTATTGCTTGGGTTCTGGTTACTGTATTTTGGTGAAAGCATTTTGAATGATCAAATTGATGGACTCATTTATTGATTCAATTGTGGTTGGTTCAAAAGGAGATTAGTTGATGCAGATATATTTGATGATTAAATGATGTGTTGATGGATCCAATCTAAAAATTTATGAAACATGGTCCCTAAAAGAAAAGAGAAGGTTGTAGCCTTCTGCAGGTAGAAGCCTGCGTACTGGTATAAGACTGCACCAGTACAAAAATTGTAAACATAATATTCTTATAATTAAAAGAAGATAGAGACGATTGCAGCAGGTGGTTTTCACCCACATTGGGTTTCCACCTTATATCTTGGTGTTCATGTGTGTTTCTTATGTGTGATGATTTTTTTTCTTTTTATTGCACCTGGTTACTGTTTATATGGTTAATAAAGTTATGATGCACTAATTAAAGATCCACATATGATGAATTAACTAAATCATAAGTTTGTTGGATATACGCTACTTGCATTAATCATAGTTGTGTGTACATGTGAGTTCCCTTAACTAAAGAAGCATATATGAATCTGAGTATGGAAATGAAAAATTATTGATTTGCTAATACTGATTCCCCCCCTCTCAGTATTATTTCCAACAGAAATTGGATGAAAAATTCTGGGTTCAAGCAACTGATATGGCAGTCGTCATTATCAACAAAAGTATTCTCATAAATAATTGCAACAAGACCCCATATGAATTATGGAAATGAAAACCGGCTAATGTAAAATATTTCAAAATCTTCAGACGCAAATGTTATATCAAAAGAGAAGATCAAAATTTGGGTAAGTTTGAATCACATGTTGACAAAGGTATCTTTGTTGGTTACTCACGCAAAAGAAAGGCCTATAAATGCTATAATCTAAGATGAAAATAGATAATGGAGAGCATAAATGTTACATTTGACGAAGATGGTGTTCTAATGAATAATGATGAGGATCTAGAATCTTTTAAACTTGATACGGAGACTGAAAAAGGTACAGATAAAATTCTATAACAAGAAGCAACTGTCAACCAAGAAGAAGTAAATAATGATCAACAAGATATATAGGAACAACAACAAGAAGCTCTTCCAAAGAGAACAAAAGAATGGATTCAAAAGAACCATCCATCAAATCAAATCATTGGTGATATAAATGAAGGAATTGGAACAAGAAAAGGTTGACAACTTAGTTCATCACAACAAGCTCACATTGCTTTTCTAGCAACCTTTGAGCCTAGTAGCTTTGAGGAAGCTAGCCAGAATGAACATTGGGTAGCAGCTATGAATGAAGAATTGGATCAAATTGAGAAGAATAACACTTGGGAATTAGTTCCATGACCAAAAGATAAAAATGTCATTAGGACTAAATGGGTGTTCAGGAACAAATTGAATGAAGATGGACATGTTACTAGAAACAAAGCAATATTGGTTTGCAAAGGTTATGCATAAGTGGAAGGAATTGATTTCGACGAAACATTTACACCAGTTGCCAGAATGGAAGCCATACAGATGTTTCTCACCTATGCATGTTCAAGAAAAATAAAATTATACCAAATGGATGTTAAGTCAACATTTTTGAATGGTGAATTAGAAGAAGAAGTTTACATCGAACAACTTGAATGTTTTCTACTATCAGAAAAAGAAGAATATGTTTGCAGGTTAAAGAAGGCTCTGTATTGTCTCAAGCAGGCTCCCAGAGCATGGTATGCTCATCTTGATGGATCTCTACGTCAGCAAGGGTTCAAGAAAGGTATTGTTGATAAAAATATTTACGTACAAATAGATAAAGATAATTTATCGTTGACGTATATGTGGATGATATAACCTTTGGTAGCAATGGTGATTGACTAAGTAAGAACTTTGCTTCAAAGATGCAAAGTGAGTTCGAGATGTTTTTACTTGGTGAGTTGGCATACTTCTTAGGGCTTCAAATTTCTCAGCAAGAGAAAGGAATATTTATATGTCAAGCTAAGTACATCAAGGAAATTCTCAAGAAATTCAAAATGGAAGATTGAAAACCCATCCTTACTCTGATGGTAACAGGTTGCAAATTGAGCATAGATGACTCATTTAAGGATGTGGATCAGAGGTTGTACAGATCTAAGATTGGTAGTCTTCTATATGTAACAGCCTCCTGACTAGATGTTATGCAAGCAGTTGGACAAGTAGTAAGATCCCAAGCAGCACCAAAATAATCACATATTATTGACATTAGAAGAATTCTTTGATATCTAAAGGGCACAACAAAATATGGCTTGTGGTATCCCAAGGGAAGCAATCTTATTATTCAAGCCTTTATAGATGCAGATTCGACAGGAAGCGTTGATGATTGTAAGATTACTAGTAGAGAAACATTCTATATAGGTGGTTGTCCTGTATCATGGTTGAGGAAAAAGAAAACCTCAATCTCATTATCTACAGCGGAAGTAGAATACATTGCAACAGAAGCTTGTTGTACTCAAGTCCTTTGGATGAAACAAACTTTGCAAGATCTTCAAGTCCAATTCAGTGAGCCTATTCCCATCTTTTATGATAACACCAATGCCATCAGCATCTCCAAGGATCCTATCATGCATTCAAAAACAAAACACATTCCGATCAAATATCATTTTGTTAGAGAACAAGTCACTGAAAAGAATATAAAACTTGAATATGTTGGTACAAAAGAACAAGTCGTTGATATCTTCACTAAAACTTACCATGTGAAGCATTTGAATATCTTTTCCAGAAGCTTGGGATTCTCCCACGTTCTCATTATATTTTCCTTATTCAGAAAATAAAGGGGGAGTGGAAGTGTGTACAGATCCACATGATGGTTGTGTGTCAGGGGGAGTTACCATTTTCCATTGATGTCAAAGGGGGAGAGAAGACAGTAGGAAGAGGTGCCCTGATCGTAGAGGGAGTACTTGTGTTGCCATCAATGCCAAAGGGGGAGATTATTGATCTAAAGATGATCTGAGGTTGTCATTGATGTCAACCCAAGAAGCACCAAGGATGACCCTGAACTTCCATGGCACATTAGGCATCATCATTCATGGTTTCTCATCTCATAAACATTATAGGAATACTCAACTCAAAAATATATTTCTATCGGTATATAGCTCTCCTCATAATTCCTCACAGTTTGTAAGTTATTCAAGATTGAAGTTAGTAACCCCAATTAGTGGGTTAAAACCCCATGGGGTTGTGGCATGGAATTTATCATCGATTTTTGTCATTGAATAGTCAATAATTAATAATTTTTTAAGCTCCTAAAATCCCTCCAACATTCTCTATAGAAGCCCCTCTCAACTTTATGAAAAGAAACCTCATATATCCTCCAAAAGTAGTGATCGGGGAATTTTCGCTATAACGTTATTTTTGTGAAGTCTTAGATGTTGACATTAAAACCCATTTGAACCGAAATCCTAATGAACTTTGTGACCGAATTTCAGATCTTGGTTTCCTATATTTTTAGAGATATGATCTATGGAAGTTAGGGTTTTGGAAGGCTTCCGAATTTCATCTCAAAGAGGTGACCTTGGGAAAATTGTCATAACACTCTTTGAGAAGCGGATTGGAATTCTATAAAAAGTTAAGGATATGAACGAACTGTAGTTTTTTGTGTATCAAGTTCAAAGACAAAGGAGGAAACATTGATATGTGGTACGTCGTACAAGTTAGCTCTACTGAACTAGTCCATAATTAGGTCATTATGAGATATTGGGCATAACTTTGCCTTGAAGAATCCAAATCAGGTCAGACCTCTGGAATTAGAAATAAGACTCATAGGAATACTACAGGACCAATGATCACATATTGGGGATCTGAAATCAAAGGGATACAACAGATTCAATATCATGCTTCTAGAATGAAAGAAAAAAAACTAGATCAAGTGTTGTCAAGGGTTGCAAAGGACTAGACTTTCTAGGGCAGCAAAGAGCAAGGTGCAACAAAATGATGCAGTAGAGGTAAGCTCCAGGTAAGTGTCTTCTGTATATGCATGTTCATCTCTTAATTGCATTAGGTTCTTTCTATTTTGATTTGTTATTTTGTTTAGCGCTGACATATGCTCTCAAAGATTAATAATAATACTAATTCAAAGGAATATTGATTCACCCCCTCCCCCTCTCAGTAGTTCCAAGATCATCCTCTGCTAATATATGGTGACCTATGGCACCTTATGATTAAGAAAGGACTTGGAACAATGATTCTATGAATGATTGCATTTCTTTTGTAAACCCTCTGTGTCAGGATCAAGAGGGAGTTGAACTCTTCCTTCAACCCTTGTTTAAGATAAGTAGATTCTAGACTTATTTCTCTATGAGAGTGCTCTTGCTTTTATCATCTTGATCACTGCTTTGCCTTCCTACATATCTAAGTATTTAAAATAATTTTAAATGAATATATGATTCGTTGATCCTTATTAAGGATCATTTGAATGCTAGTTTATGTAGGAAGAAGAAGTTGGTACATGAACAAGAAGAAGGCTAGTACAGGAAAGAGGAAGCTAAAGCAATATGCAAAACCCTACTACTGCCAATGTCAAAGCATATATGCTAATAAAGGTATCTGAATATTATGAGGTATGTATAGTATATTATTTCAATTTAGCTACTATGTTCGAAGGCAACTTAAGCCTAGAGGTATGACAAGAACATCTCCTTCGGAGATGACTTAATGCATGCATGCCAGTTTCATACATATGAGAGTAAGTTTGATCATTGGAACATATGATATGTTGTTGCATTTATAGTCAAAATTAACATGAACTTTTTGATGTAATCATTCAATGTCTACGACCTTGATGGATAAATTGATTGTTGTATAATATAAAGAAACATTGAATTTGATATATTGTAACTTGATGTTGGAAATAATATTGAGAGGGGGGGTGAATTAGTATTATCAGGTCAATTATTTTTCATTTTACAATCAGATTTGTATATGCTACTTCAGTTAGTAAAAGTCGTGTATGTACGCAACTGTAGTTAAGGAAACTAGCGTATAACCAACAGACTTGAAATTCAAAATCATTCTTCAGATGTTGATCATTAATATGTGCATCAAATCATATAAACAGTAACCAGGAATAGTAAAATAGAACAGGTTGTCACACATAAGAATACAAGATATAAGGTGGAAACCCAATGTGGGTGAAAACCACCTGCTGCAATTCGTCTCTATCTTCTTTCAATTAGAAACTTCTTCTTACAATGTTTATGTACTGGTGCAGTCTTATACCAGTACACAAGCTTCTACCTGTAGAAGGCTTCAACCTTCTCTCATTCTCCAGCTTCTCCTGGAAGGGAGCTACAACCCCCTTAGCTCTTATACTAGTTGAGGTACTAGTATGTAGGTGTTGACCTACAAAAGGCTACAACCTTCTCTTTTCTTCCAAGGACCATGTTTCATAAATTTTCAGACTAGATCCATAACATCAATCAAACATCAAGTATATCTGCATCAACCAATCTTCTTTGTACAAACCACAACTGAATCAGACAATCACTTCTCTGAATGCTATAACCAGAATACAATAACAGTAACCAGACATCTGACCTGAACCTAGAACGTTGTAACAATAATCAGAAGTAGCTAAAACATTTTCATGATACGTACGCTACTTCAATATGCAAAACATGCGTGCATACGCTTTTGCATTAAGGACAACCTACATATACGCTGTTTTTACTTACTTAACCAGCGTGTGTACGTGCCTCTTCTATGCCGAACCTGCATACAAATCTATAAAAGATAATTTACCCTTTTCACTTATTCAGACATCAGTTACACCCAAATTATCATATTTATAGATCAAGTCATGCGCCAAACATAACAGATCAAAATCACACAAAGATACTTCTCTTCAAGCCTTAAGATCTTGACCCATCAATAGAACTTATCCTTCTCCTTGCGCTCAGGTTCCTCCTTGATTCAGATCCAGCTATGCACCATAACCCAATGACCAGTATTCTAGATCTTGCTCTTCATAAGATATTCAATGCTTGAGTCGATACCTTTGCCTAAAGATCTCCTTCCCCTTTTATAGCTTGGGCCTTACTCAATACCATGGTCACAAAACCATTTAGAACTAATACTAGGGACCCAATACCTGGGTTCAACACTTTGGACACAATACCAAGGTCCAAAATCATAGGTCCAAATACCAAGGACCAAATATCATGGACTAAAAAATAAGTTTTCCCACATATATGCACTTTTTCGTGCATGAAATTTGTGCATACGCATATGCGCTTTTTGATCGATAATCCCACGGGTATACACGGCTTGGTTAAGAGGAACCTGTGTATATCTCTTTCCCTTTCAATCTAAGAGCCTGAATAGTGAACTGTCATTTCAGTGAGTTGCCATCAAGGACAATAACTGAGTCATATCGCCAAACCTCTGTCATAATGCCAACACTTGATACTATTGACAATTCTTGAAATAAGTGTAGTAACCCTCATGGCATTAGTGTGATTGTCAAATTGATACTCAGGATTTACTAATTGCCTTCTTGTTGATCTTAATAAGGTCTTGATAAGTTGTAATTGCTATAATGTCCTAGTAAATTTGTGATCTGAAATTAAATAGGAATGCAGCAACTTACATGTATAAGCATAAACACAGATATGTAACAAAAAAACACTTCATTTCCTTAATAGAAAAATACTGAACTATGCTTACAAACCAAATGGAAATAAGATAGCTCGGGCGATGGTAGCTTATCTTTAAAAAGAGATGTGGAAGATACATGCCTCTTAATTAAGTTACAATGAGGCTCAAGGGCCTTTTTATTATTGAACAATGAGGGAAAACCCTAAACAACCAAAACCCTAACCCGAGGAGATGTAACACCAAGAGCTTATGGGCCACATTGGGGTTAGTCAGGCAACCAACTTCCTAGGGTCATAACTTGGTCATATTATCTCAGTTTGACATGTATGATACCTCATTGGAAAGATCTCTCTAAGAACTACATATGTGGATGTGACTTTTGTAGCAATCATAAAAGAAATTTTGCCAAAAAACGTCATTTAGGGCCTCAAAACGGCTCCAGAAATTCAGGACCCAAAAAACTGCCAAAAATAGTAAACTGTGCTAGAATTAAGGAAACAAATGAAACTAACTGGGGGGTCTAGGTGGAATAGGTGGGTGGCCACCAATATCCACTTGGATCATTCCTCCCCCCTTAGGATGCAGTGGTCCCCATTACGTGCAGAGCCTCCATGAAGTGAGAAAATTTCTGTTGAACTTGATCCCTAGTGAACCACTTGGCCTGGTGACAAAGTTGTCCTGCTTTGAAAAACTCAATATAGTTGTATCCTCTGTTACTGAGTCTTATTGATCTCTATGTTCGTGATTTGATCAGTTGTGGCCTATTCCATGTAGTCCGGGTTGAGCTCTATTGGTGTGAGTTGTTCTGCACTATCAGATGTGTCCAACAATGGTGGGAAGTATGGCCGAAGGCAATCTACATTGAACACTGGGTGCAGACCAAGGAATGATGGGATGCTGAGCTTGAAGGCATTGTCACCAATGGCCTTGGTGATGGTGTATGGCCCATATCAGAGAGGGCAAAGCTTTTGGTGGGGTCCAGTAAGGCACTCTTTCTGCAAATGAAGCCAAACTTTGTCGCCCACTTGGAACTTGTAAGACACTCAATGTTGATCATGGCACTACTTGTACTTAGCATTGGATTTGTCCAATATATCATGGACTTGTTGGCAGATGTGTTGAATGCACTCAATGAAGTTGTTAGCCCTTTCAGTTTCGGATTTCATGTGATTTGAATCTACTTGAGTGGTTGCAAATGGTATGGCCACATCAATGGGGCATAATGGCTAAAATCCTAACCCTACTTGAAAGGGGCTATGGCCTATTGAGCTGTGGAGAGCTATGTTGTAGATATTTTGGACATAGGGGAGACTTTCATCCCATGTGCGTGGATGCTTCAAGTTGTACATGCAAAGAATGTGTATGATCATCTTGTTGACAACCTTTATTTGGCCATCAATTTGGCGATGGAAAGTCATGGACTTAGTGAGTTTTGTATCCATCATCGACCAGAGACTTGACCAAAATGCACTCAAGAATCTTCTGCCTTGATCTAAGATAATGGATTATGGGATCCCATAGTGTACCCACACTCGCTCAAAGAAGAGCTTAGTAGTGGCCTCTACTGTGGTACTCTTCTTGCAGGTCGCCATGATGGCCATCTTACAGAGTCTGTCGACGACCACAAAAAAGCAATCATTGTCGTGCTTAGTAGAAGGAAGGCCTGACATAGAATCCACAGAGACAGATTCCCAAGGCCAACTAGTAGTAGGTAGAGGAGTATACAAGCCTTGCTTCTTGATGGATGGTTTGGAAATGGTGTAGGTGGTGCAGGATCTAATATACTTCCCAACATCCTGATGAAGTTTCAGCCAATAAAAATACTTATTCAATATGCCCATTGTTTTCTCTACTCTAAAATGTCCAGCGACCCGACTATAGTGCACCTCCAAAATCATCTTACCATGCTCACTTGAAGGAACACATATGTGTCCCAAGTGGCATAATAGTGCATCCTGAATGTGAAAATTTGGAGCTTTCTTCCCTTCCATGAGTGTTTGGTATATGCTGCCTAATTCTGGATCGCTCTTGCAAAGATGCAACCACCTCGATGTCTCGCGCCTACAAGAGTCAAGCATAATGATTAGCGCCATGAACAGTGGTCATCTAAGGTAATCAGTGACATTATTGGTGCTTCCCTTATTATACTTAATGTTCAAATGGAACTATTGCAGATAGGTGGACCATTTCTAATGGCGATCATTTTATAACTTCCCTTGTGTCTATATGAACTCTAGAGGTCAGTGGTCTATGTGGATGATTGTTTCCTTCCCCAAAATGTAATGCTTACATTGACAGCAGACCTGCACAATGGAATACATTTCTTTGTCATAAGTGGGGTACTTTTGGACTGTGTCTAAAAGTGTCTCATTGTGGTAAGCCACTGGATGCCCATGTTGAGTAAGAGCTGCACCAATAGCATAGTTGAAGGCATCTGTCTCAATCTCAAATGGTTGTTACAGGTTTGGTAATGTGAGCGCTAGTGCAGAAGAGAGAAGATTCTTCAACTCGGAAAATGCTTGTTGTTGGGTTTCTAACCAAAATAACTTTTCTTTTACTCCGCCCTTGGTGACTTGACTTAAAGGCCAAGTGATATGGGAGAACCCCAACACAAACCTATGGTAGAAATCAGAAAGACCCAAAAAGCTATGGATCTCTATTAGACTGGTTGGGTTTGGCCAATCTTGACTAACTTGTATCTTGGATGGGTCCACATGTACACCCTGCTCATCAATGATGTACCCCAAATATTGAACCTAGGTCATGCTAAAGGTACATTTCTCCAAGTTAGCAAACAACTTGTGTTGTCGAAGGGTTTGAAGGACCTGTCAAATATGGTGGAGGTGCTCTTCCCAACTCTAGTTGAACATCAAGATGACATATAGATACACCACCTCAAACGCATTGGTGAAGGACCGCAAGATGTCATCCATCAATCTTATGAAGGTTGCAGGGGTGTTCGTTAATACGAATGACATGACCAACCATTTGAAAAGGCCCTCCTTGGATTTGAATGCAATCTTCCACACATAGGAGGGTTCGATAGGCACCTCGTGATAACTTGACTTCAAGTCAATCTTGCGGAAATATTTGGCCCCCTTGAGTTGTTCTAGAAGGTCATCAATCTGTGGGATTGGGTATCTATTCCATACAATGATCTTGTTCAATGCCCGATAGTCAATACAAAGCCTCCAGGTCCCATCCTTCTTCTGTACCAATATAATCAGGCTCCCACAAGGTGATGAGCTTGGCCTGATGTGCCCTTTCTATAGTAGTTCCTGAATCTTTCTCTTGATCTCATCATTCTCCATAACAGAGCCTCAATAGATCGGTCTGTTACCATTCTGTGATTTTGAAGATTGGCAAGACAAAGTCACAAAAGATACATCAAACCACTTATGAGTCTAGGACCTAGCCTTCCTAGACTCAGAGAGGGCTCTCTCTATGTAATTATGATTTAACTTTGTTTTTAGTGCTATAATATTTTAGGTTAGATATTAAGAGTAGAAAGATTGTTTGTTTGTTTGTTCATTTGGTTGGAGAAAGATCATTTTAAAATATTTTCCATTGGGCTATGGAGTCACAGGCTAGGTGGTAGCATCAATATTATAGAGCATTCATAGGGCAAGCTAACTATTCTTACTAGAGCTTTAGAGTAGAGTGATAAATGGAATGATAGAAAAATGATATCAGTCAGGATTAAAAAGCATTCAAGTATTTTTTAATCGTACTTCAGAGGGAAACATATAGATTGTAAACAAAGATAGCAGTAAGGTGCTCCAACATCATATCGTAAACTATAATTTCTACTTTACAATAAGAATTAAAGATGCATGGATGGATAAATAGAAATACATTGAACATAGAAAGAAAAACATCACCAAGTAAAAACAGATCAAGTATCCTGTAAATTGTCCTTTTTATTGATTCTCCAACTCAAAATTACAATGCTCCAAATAGAAAAATCATTCAAATGACTAGGTTCTAACCCCTAATACTCCCAATGCATGGAGTATTAAAACAAAACTACAACGATTTGCCTTATACACTTGGAAATCTATTATTTATTACAATGAAGGGAAAAGTTGACTAATGTAGCCAAGGAGTGGCCACATTGATAAAACTGGGACAGGTGTCCCTCTTTTATGGGAGGTTGTTGCCTGAGTATTAATTGGACTAGAGTGGTTCTGCTAACATGGATGGTGCTAACTCATGCCTGTATGGTCAC
>APFE030694698.1:1730-38884 GCA_000404065.3 Pinus taeda | reverse complement strand
GGTATTTGATGGGTATGTGCTTGGTCTTGGAGTGCATGACTGGATTCTTTGAAATACTGATGGCACTTGTATTATCACATAGAATGGAGATGGGTGGAGTACATGTGATCTAAATTTCTTGCAATGTTTGCATCATTCAAAGTAGTTGTGTGCAATAAGATGCAGCAGCCACATATTCTTCTTTAGCTGTAGATAACGGAATTGAACTTTGTTTCTTACTGAACCAAGACACTAACCTGGAACCCATATAAAATGCACCACCACTAGTGCTTTTTCTGTCATCAACACTTCCTACCCAAGCTACATTTGTATATGCATGAAGAGTAAGATATGTATCTCTAGGATACCATAAACCAAAGTTCTGTGTTCCTTCAAGATATTTGAAAATTATTTTGACTGCTTGAAGTTGTGATTCCTTTGGATTTGCTTGAAATCTTCCAACTATTCCTACTACATGCATGATGTCAGGTCAGATACCTGTTAGATAAAGCAGACTGCAATCATGGATCTGTAAGTTGGTTGATGTACTATTGCTGATTCATCATTCGAGTTGAGACTGCATCCTATTACCATTGGGGTACATACAGGTTTAGAATCTTCCATATTGTACCTTTTCAAAATTTGTTTGAGATATTTGGTTTGTGAAATAAAAATACCATCTTTATTTTTTTGAACTTGTAGACCAAGAAAATAGGTAAGTTCACCAAGCAAGGACATTTCAAATTCTTGCTACATTACTGAAGAAAAATTCCGACTCATGGATTCTTCATTGCTACCAAAAATGATATCATCAACATAAACAACAATTATTAGCAATTTATCAGTGTCAATCTTTGTATATAGATTGCTATCTACTGACCCTTTTGAAAAACCCTATTGGTGTAGATATTTTTCAAGGCGGTAATACCAGGCCCTTGGAGCCTATTTTAGACCATAGAGAGCCTTTTTGAGTCTGCATACAAGTTTTGCATCATTTCCAAGAATGAACCTGATGCAGAAGCATTCAGCCCAAGAGAAGCCATTGTATTCTAGTAGACATAGGGGTATTGTGTTTTCAAGGAAGTTGGTTTCCTAAGAATGAATTTAATGTAATTATTAATGTTTTGAGTGGTTTTAATGAAAGAAGCTAGAATAGGGCATTAATTGAATATTGAGAGGCATATTTGTAAATGTTCTTGAATATAGGAGAACATTAGAGATTTTCAATAGTTAAGAGATTGAGGGAGTGAGAATTGATTATAAATCATAAATTAGGAGTCAATTCATGAATTTAGGGATTAGCGAGTTTTAGGAATGAGGAAGAGATTTAGGGATTTTGTTAAGGAATTCATCGATCTAAACCAGAATTTGTTTTAGAATCCCTGGGTATAATTGTAAGCAAAAAAGGCAAAGACAGGGGTTAGACAGGTTAGAAAGTTAGATAATTAGATAGTTGATTAGAGTGTGGTTTGAAGCCTACGGGCAGATTTCTAAACCAAAGGCCACTGATATTAGAACATCAGGCTGAGAGACAAAGATCTCCTTCTATAATTATTTGTTTGAATTTACATATACAGAGATGCATTAAATATGTATAAATGTGTATTTCGGATGTTAAGTGATCAAGTAGATGTTTAGCAGGGATTGCATAGAATACATGTATGCAGGCAGAGTCGAGGTGTATGTACATAAGAGAATAAAATACCGAGGATCGTAAAGGGCGTAGAACCCAATGGGAAAATCCAAATGATGTTATGGGATGACTATGATGTAGAAATCACATAAATAAGTTCAAGCAGGACTTAATTGCATAACATAAGGCGAAAGGTGAAACCTTTAATAAACCCCAGAAACCATAAAAACTTGAGAAAATAACGTAAAATCGAAGTAAACAGGTAGACAAAGAAGTTAAGTATTAACATTCAGTAGTCGTTGGATCTGGAAGATCAACGGTCGAGATTAAGTCGCATCGGCGGAAGACTGGTGGCATTATCTGAACCGAGGCTTGGAGGATTGTGATGAGAAAGTGTCGATTAATCATGCACCATTGGATCATGGCCAAATCAATGATCACGATTTAAAATCGCAATCAAAAATCGGAGGTGCCATGGGTTTAAGCAGCAGTGTTCAGCGATGTTGCGATATCGTCAATAGCGATAAATTGACGGTCGTCATCGGGATTTATCGGTGATTGGAGTGTCGGGGGTTTCGGAGATTGGAAGCGAATGGTAAGGCGGACCTGATACTGTTATATGGAACAGTTTATAAAATTTGGCATTCGATACTGCGTTGATCGCATATCGGATGCGATAAACCTATGTTAACGATATCCGTAGAGGAGAAATTTACGATAGCGATAAAGGTGCATCAGAAAACATGCAAGGTTCATACAAAAGGTCGGAAAGGTAAGTTTTTGTGTGTATTTCCTTTGCAAATGGAACTTTGCCTTTGTAATTGATTTATACAGGAATTAAGTGTTGATTGAAGGTTGTAAATGGTTTTGAGTGTTAAAACCATACGTGATCAATGGTAAGAGGGAAGGCTATATATATGGGTTTTATAAAGGCTTGAGGACTATTCAAAGTCCCAATAGGAGGACTTGGCGGGGTGATGGTTCCGATAAAAACGAATTCTGGATAGAGAGGGCCTTAATCATTATATACGGATGAAGATTTGACTACATTTATAGTTTAAATTCCTCGGATGATGGATTATGCATATTTATGAATGTTGTGGGTAAAAGCAGGGGTAACCCTGCGTCATTTTTGGTATCAAAGAAGAACTGCAATCAAAAGCATAATTGTAATTGAATAATTGGGGTTAAACAAAATAGAGAAATTTTGTATGAAGGAATTAAAAACAGAGTTATGTGTTTTAAGGTGTTTATGCAGGCAAAGAAGAAGGATCAGATTTTAATCTGACAGATAGTAGGCACGTAGAGATGGTGTATAGTAGAATTTGCAGACGTGAAAGACAGAGGACAACCATTCAAAGGGCAGAAAATGGTGGAACAAGATTAGGCATAAGATCTTGACGGTGAGATGCAATATTTGTTTTAATTTGATTGAATATTGGAGAATATGTGTTTTTATTCTAATGCATAGGTAGCAACATAAAGAAAACATTGTGATGTCTGTTTTCTTGAGGAGAATGGAAATTCACTTAAATGTGAAGAATGGATGGAGACTACTTGTGAAGCCATGCAGTAGTAGTGAACCTAAAGAATCCAATTGAAGGTTGGACAAAGAGGATAAGGGTATTCTCAAAAGGAAATTGAGAATCAAGCTTTTGAAAGCTTAGGAATGATCTTTGGCTTAAGTAATAGAGGTATGAAAGTAGCAGCGGTTGAATGAATGCAAGTTTGGCACGAGACTATAGTAGTGAGACTGTAGGAAGAACTTTTGGAAGTTCTTAGAATTGTAGCATAACCTTATTCCAGCTGAGGCTTGGAATAGATAGGGATAGAGGAGTCCTTAAGAGTAGTGAGTGGAGCAACCAGAGAGAAAGAGAAGGATTGCTTAGTGCAAGTTCTAAAGAAAGAGGACTTGGAGACCGGGCAGAGAAGAAGCTTGGTGAGAGATCAACTTAGAGGAAGTTGATTGGTTGCAGGTGTATAAGCTTACATAGAAGAGAAGATGGCTATGAAAAGTCATATGGAAGGTTCAGAAGAAAGCGACAAGGTGCAAAAGAGGGTGCCCAGGAAAATGGTAAAAGGATGAGTCAAGCAGAGACTGACAAAGAAATGGCTGAGTTAAGAAAGGAACTCGATGTGTTAGTAATGCTGCTAGAGAATAACCAAAGACAAGGTTGTATCTTGAAGAGGAAGCCAGTGAGGTGGCATAAATTGTATAAATTACAAAGAAGGTTACAAAGGAAGAGAAGTCAGCAAGTGGAAATGCAATTAGCAGAGGAACTAATGAAGCTTGAACAGGTGTTGGATGTTCAATTGAGATTTGAAGAACTCAGAGGAGTTGAAATGGAAATGGGAGTTTCCATTTGTGAACCAGAGCAGGGCGAAGTTCTGGGTGAAGAGGAAAGAATTATTAATGAATTCCTGAACTGTTGGACAAATGCAGACCAGTAGGAAAAGGTAAAACCTTGTATTGATGAATCTAATAATTTTGATGTAATTACAGGTTTTGCAGAGGATAAGAAATCTTATAAAGTTGTCAAAAGTATGGGAGAATATCTTTAAGAAGATAAAAATTCTGAAGTAAAGGAGGATGGAGATCATCTCTTAAATAAGAAAAGTAGTGATTTATTGCAGCAGAGAGAACTTAATAATGTATTGATGTTTGAAACTGTAACAACACAGGAACAATTTCTAGTGGAAGGAGATGAAATTTAGTCTGAAGAGTTGATATGTAAAGCAACAGTTGAGACTGTTGAGCCTTGTAAATTTCAGATTGATAATTTGTGTATAAATGCAGGAAACATAAGTAATGATGAAGTACTTATGAAGTGTCATAGAGAACTTGAATTGCTGGATTATTTGCTGGGTAATTCAGAGTATGACAATGTGACTGCAGAGGAAGGAGTTCACTACAGTGGACAAGAGCAGAAAGACATCATAGAAGCAGATGGTATGGAGGAGAGACTAGCTGACAGTCTCATGAATTCTATGGAGAATTCAAATCAACATACTAATGTGCTGATAAAGGAGGAAAAATCAGAGCAGCATATTGATGTGTTTCAAGAAGGAGATAAGGCACAGAAGCCTTATGTTTTTAATTTTAACAAGTGTTTTGAGTGTGCAGGTTTAGTTGCATATGCGGGAGGAAACTTGGCACAAATGAGTAGCCAAATAAAGGTGAAGGAAGGGAATTCTGTGGAAGAACCCAATTCATGGAAGAGATAAGTTAATTTGCTAGAGAAAATGCTGACAGTCATGATTCAATCATGAAAGAGGATAAGGATGATAGGGAGGCAACAAGCAGAGAAAACAGAGCAAGAGAAGCAGAAGTTGGACCAAGAGAAAAAGTAGAAGAGCAAGTAAGGAACCAACAACTACAAATTGGAAGTACCAGCAGTAGTTTAAAGAATTAAAGGACAACAACAACAACCTGAAGTAGAGAGAAAGAAATAGAAGTAAGTGGCAAAGTACAAACTAGTCCAAGGATGTACTGGAGATGGAGATTGAAGGATTATGGCAGCTAATGATGAAACAAGCCATAAGGAGGAAATTAACAGAAGTAGGAAAGAGGATCAATTAGAGTATGAACCTGATTGACAAAGAAAATAAAATGAAGCAGAAGACAGCATAAGTACAGCAGCAACAGAGGAAAAAAGCATTTGGGCAGCTACAAACTAAAGTTTGGGACCCAGGAGAATTTTCAATCAAATTATGAAGACACATGATCAAGAGATCATGGAAATTTTCTACTTTGGGAGTCTAATGTAGGAGCATTTAGCCCAAGAGAAACCATTGTATTCTAGTAGACATAGGGGTATTGTGTTTTCAAGGAAGTTGGTTTCCTAAGAGTGAATTTAATGTAATTATTAATGTTTTGAGTGGTTTTAATGAAAGAAGCTAGAATACGGAATTAATTGAATATTGAAAGGCATATTTGTAAATGTTCTCAAATATAGGAGAACATGAGAGATTTGGGATACTTGAAAGATTGATGGAGTGATAATTGATTGTAAGTCTTAGATTAGGAGTCAGTTCATGAATCTAGGGGTTAGAGAGGAGTTTTAGGAATGAGGAAGAGATTTAGGGATTTTGTTAAGGAATTCATGGATCTAAACCAGAATTGGTTTTAGAATCCCTGGGTATAAATGTAAGCCAAAAAGGTAGAGACAACGGTTAGACAGGTTAGAAAGTTAGATAATTAGATAGTTATTAGAGTGTGGTTTGAAGCCTATGGGTAGATTTGTAAACCAAAGGCCACTGATATTAGAACATCAAGTCGAGAGATAGAGATCTCCTTCTGTAATTATTTGTTTGACCTTACATATACAGAGATGGATTAAATTTGTATAAATGTGTATTTTGGATGTTAAGTGATGAAGTAGATGTTTAGCAGGGATTACATAGAATACATGTATGTAGGCAGAGGCGAGGTGAATGTACAGAAGAGAAGAAGAGACTGAGGATCGTAAAGGGCATAGAACCCAATGGGAAAATCCAAATGATGCTATGGGATGACTGTGATATAGAAATCAAAGAATAAGTTCAAGCGAGACTTAATTGCATAATAGAAGGCAGAAGGTGAAACCTTTAATAAACCCCAGAAACCATAAAAACTTGAGAAAATAGTGTAAAATTGAAGTAAACAGGCGGACGGAGAAGTTAAGTATTAACGCTCAGTAGCCATTGGATCTGGAAGATCAACAGTTGAGATTAAGTCGCATCGGCGGAACACTAGCAGCGTTATCGAAACTGAGGCTTGGAGGATTGCAATGAGCAAGTGTCGATTAATCGTGGACCATTGGATCATGGCCAAATCAACGATCACAATTTAAAATTGCAATCGGAAATTGGAGGTGCCAAGGGTTTAAGCGGTGGTGTTCAGCGATGTTGAGATATTGCCGATAGCGACAAATCAGTGATTAGCATCGGGATTTATCGGAAATCAAAGCGTCGGGGGTTTTAGATATCGGAAGCGAATGGTAAGGTGGACCCGATACCGTTATATGGCACATATTATAAAATTTGAGATCCGATACTGCGTTGATCGCATATCTGATGCGATAAACCTGTGTTAATGAAATCCGCATAGGAGCAATTTACGATAGCAATAGAGGTGCATCGGAAAATGTGTGAGGGATGTACAAAAGGTGAGAAAGGTAAGGTTTTGTGTGTATTTCCTTTACAAATGGATCTTTTCCTTTGTAATTGATTTATAAAGGAATTAAGCGCTAATTGAAGGTTGTAAAGGATTTTGAGTGTTAAAACAATATGTGATCAATGGTAAGAGGGAAGGCTATATATATGGGTTTTATAGAGGCTTGAGGACTATTCAAAGTCATGATAGGAGGATTTGGCGGGGTGATGGTTCTGATAAAAAGGAACTGTGGATGGAGAGGGCCTTAACCATTATATATGGATGAATATTTGACTACATTAATAGTTTAAATTCCTAGGACGATGGATTATGCATATTTATGCATACTGTGGGTAAACGCAGGGGTAACCCTCCATCAGAATCCTTCTGGTTGTTCAATATAGACTTCTTCTTCTAAATCTCCACTAAGGAAGGCAGATTTTACATCCATTTGGTATACTTTGAATTTCTGAAAGCTAGAAAGAGAAAGAAACATCCTTATGGCTTCAAGTCTAGCAATAGGTGCAAAAGTTTCTTCAAAATCTATACCTTCTTATTGAGCATATCCTTTACAAACAAGTCTGGATTTGTTTCTAACAACTTCTCCATTTTCATTCAACTTGTTTTTTAATATCCATTTAGTTCCTATGATATTTTTATGATGAGGTCTAGGAACTAATTCCCAAGTATTATTCTTTTCAATTTTCTCAAGTTCTTCATTCATGACCTTGACCCAACATTCATCTTTGCATTCTTCATTTACATTTTGAGGTTCGATGGAGGATATTAATGCTAGATAGCTTGAGGTTTCTGTAATAGTTCTTCTTGTCTGTACACCTGCCTCCTTTTCCCCTAAAATTTGAGTTTCTGGATGATTTTTCTGAACATACCTAGACGGAGTATTTTCTTCTACTGTCATCTCTTCTTTTGGTGCTTCATTGGTTTCTTCTTCAGAATCATTGTGATTTGATCTGGGAAAATAATCCCCATCTTCTTCATTGTCATAATCTTTGATTTTATCTGTTTTGGATTTTTTCATTCTTCATCAACTACAACATCAATACTTTCAACAATTTTCCCAAGTCTTTTATTATAACATTTATATCCTCTAATTCAGGAAGAGTAACCAAGAAGAATACCTTCATCTGCTCTGGGCTCAAACTTACCAAGTTTTTCATCAGTCCTTTTGATATAAAATTTGCTTCCAAAAACTTTAAAGTATTTTACAGTAGGAATCTTACCATACCAAAGTTCATGTGGAGTTTGAGTGTTGTTTACCCGAACATTTGCTTGGTTGAGAATAGTTACGGCGGCGAATGCAGCTTCACCCCAGAAGGTTGTAGGAGTTCCAAATTCATCTAGCATGTCTAGAGCCATTTGTTGAACAGTTATGTTCATTCTTTCTACCACTCCATTTTGCTAAGGAGTCCTTGCGGTGGAGAACTACCTTTCTATTCCATGTTGTTCACAAAAGTCAAAGAATTCATCCAAGGTAAATTCCCCTCCTCGATCAAATCTGAGGCATTTGATTTTGTAATCTGATTCATTTTCAACCAAAGATTTGAAAGCTTTGAAATTTTCAAATGCTTCATCCTTATGCTTTAGAAGACCTATCCAACACATTCTAGAAAAATCATCAATGAACAAAATAAAATATTCTTCTCCACAAGGTGACCTTTTCGTTGATGGTCCACATAAATCAGTATGGATAAGTTCAAGAGGCTTACTAGATGACCCTTCTTTTTCAATGAAATGAGCTCTAGTTTTCTTACCGAATTGAAATGGTTTGCATATTTTATTTTCAAGGATGCTGACATCTGGCATATCACGAATAGCCTTGAATCTACATGCTTTTCTTATTTGAGAAAAGCTTAGATGTCCCAATCGTCTATGCCACAGCCAGTTTTCATCATTTTTGCTTAGATAGCACTGTTGTTGTCCTCCCTTGAGTATGTTTAAGTTCTTTGGAGTTCTTGTACCTTTGATCATGGTTTCTCCTGCATCAAGCTCACGAAAAACACATCTGTTTGATCAAAACACCACTTCATTTCCTTGATCACACATTTCACTAACACTCAACAGGTTATGCTTTAGACCGTCTACATCCATAACATTCCCAACTTTAACCTTTTCTTTCAAGAAAACATAGCCTTTACCTTTTATGACAGTAGGAGTTTCATTTCCAAATAAGACATTCTTTTCATTTTCTAAGGCATTATATGAGTGAAGTTTTTCTTTGTCACCTATCATGTGTTTTGAGCATCCACTGTCAATGTACCACTGATTTTCTTATCCTTCTGCATACAAGGCTATACCACATCTTTCTGTTTGAGGTTCTTTCCTTCTCCATATCTTGGGATTTAATGGAGTTGCTTCTTTGAGATCGTTGGAATTTGTCATCGCTCAGATTCTTCTGGCCAAATTGTTAAAATTGAGCATTCATTTCATTTCAAGAAGAGAAAAGTTATTATAGGAACTTTTCTTGATCCCTATCACATTCCTTTGATTTTGTGCTTCTCTAGTCATGATGGTTTTGTAAGAAACACATTGAGCAGTTTTGTGTCCAAAATTATGACATGAAAAACATTTTCCATTAAAGAAGTTCCTGCAACTATCGAATCTATTGTCCTAGTGATTGTAGTTTCTATTGATATCATCTTTGGAGCAAATTGAGTATGATTTACCTGAGGTTGGTTGTGTATTTTGTTCATCCTTGAAGCAACTTGAGTCTGATTTACCTGGTGATCTACTTTATGCCTTTGCTAATGATTGTCATGTTGTTCACTATTCTTTGCTGCGTCAAGATAGCTTTTAGTGGAGGTTGACGACTTCTGTGATTGTGATGCTTCTTCAGTATATCCAAGACCTGTCTTTATTTGAGGAGAATTCTGCACTTTGATAATTTCATTTAAGGTTTTTGATCCTTTAGTAAATCTAAGATTGAGAGATTTCATTTTCTCAAGATCCTTTCTTAGACCCACAATTTCACATTCTAGTTTTTCATTGTGTTTTTCTTTTTCAGCAAGTTGGTATGTCAAGGTACCTATAATCGTATTCTTTTCTTCTAAACAGATTTTGAGTTTAGATATTTCTTCATGAAGGTCATCTTCTTCTCAAGCATCCCAAAAATTATCATCATCATAAGCCATTAGAAGTCTATAGTAATTACTATTTTCATCTTCATCACTATTTGATAAACCATCGCTATCTTCATGAGTATAGTAACACTTTTTGCTTACAACTTGTTTTCTATTCCATTTTGCATATTCCTTCCCTTTTTCATATTTATCTTTATGAGGACATTTGGTAGCATAATGACCGGCTCTACCACAGGAAAAGCATTTGAAGGGTGGCTTACCTCTAAATCCTCTGGAACCCCGTTGAAGCTTCTTAACAAAGTTTACTTCATCTTCTTCTTCTAAAATATGTCCTAATTCATTGAGTTCTTTTTTTCCTTTTGCTGAAGCTTTAAATGCAGCTTCTCTCATATCTAATGGACCCCCTTTTCTCATCTCAAAGGAAATTAAGATTCCATGAAGTTATGTCATAGTGATAGTCTGCAGATCCTGTTTTTCTTCTATGGCAGCCACTTTTGATTCGAATTTAGTAGACAATGATCTTAAAACTTTCTCAACTAAGGTAACTTCCTTTATATCTTCACTTAGATTCTTCATACAATTGACAACCTCATCTATATGTAAGAAGTAATTGACTATACTTTCATCACTATGCATCTAAAGAGTTTCATACTGAATTCTGAGAGTTTGAAGTTTAGCACGTTTTACCTGAGAGTATCCTTCGTAGCTCAGAACGATTTTGTACCATATTTCTTTGGCTGATTTGAGATGCATGAATTTGAAAAACTCTGATTGTGACAGACTTCCCAATAAAGTATTGACAACCCTGGCATTGGTTTCATATTTCTTTTTACCAACTATATCTGTAGGAATTGTTGTTGGAAATGTATATCCTCCTTCCACAATTTCCCAAACATTCATTCCAAGGGATTGTAGATAGGTTGTAGTTCTTATTTTCTAATAAACAAAGTTGCTCCCATCAAAGATTGGCAGTCTGATCGATCCCACTCTTTCTTGATTACTCATGATGATGGATCTTCCTTCAAGCGATCAAGCTTCTTCTAAATGACCTACTTTGATACAATTGTTGGAAATAATACTTGGGGGGGGGGGGGTGAATCAGTATTGTCAGATCAATAATTTTATTTCCCAAACAAATTTGTATACACTACTTCAGCTAAGTAAACTACCGTTTACACGCGACTGTACTTAAAGCAACCAGCATATATGCAAAGAACTTTAGATTTAGCCAATTTATCATGTATTGAACTTTAACCAGTATATCAGATATTTACTATACAGTGCAGTAAAAGTAGAATAAAGCATCACAGATAAGCAACACACATGAATACCAAGATATTAGGTGGAAACTCAATGTGGGTAAAAACCACCTGCTACTGTCATCTTTGTCTTCTTGTAATAATAAGAAAATCTATTTACAGTCTTGTATTGGTGCAAACTCATACCAATACACAGGCTTCTACCTGCAGAAGGTTACAACCTTCTCTCATTCTCCAGCTACTACTGGAAGGGAGCTACAACCCCGTAACTCTTGTACTAGCCAATATGTTTACTAGTACATAGGCGGTGACCTCCAGAACGTTACGACCTTCTTTCTTCCTCCAAGGACCATGTTTCATAAATTTTCAGACTAGATCAATCAACAACATCATAACTACAATTCAATCATCAAATACATCTACATCAACAAATCATTAAAACTCAATCATCACTTTCTAAATCAACCACAACTGGATCAATCAATCACTTTGACAACCCATCGTCAAATCACAATCAATCTGATCATTCATAATACTGTCACTAGAACCCAGAACTCTACAACAACAAATAGAAACAACTGAAACATACTTTATAAGGTATACGCTACTTCCATATGTCGAACCAATATGTATACACGCTTTTATCAAAGCCAACCAGCGTACACATCTGCAAATATTAATTCATAATTCTACAACTATTCTGGACTTTCAGTTATACCCATATCATAATATTTACAAAATAACACATGCGTCAATATTCAGATCTAGACTATACATGATCAAACCACATAATGATAATTCATTTCAAGCCTTAAGATCCCTATCCATCATTAGATCTTATCCCTCATCAACCGCTAAGGTTTATCCTTGATTCAGATCAAGCACAACACCATAAGCCAATAACCTACATACTAGATCTCACACTTCATCAGATATTTGATACTTGCTCCCTTGGCCTAATGATCTTCTCCTCCTTATATAGTTTTAGGCCTTTCTCAATACCATGGACCAAAACCACTTAGGACCAATACCTTGGACCAAATACCTAGGGTCAATACCTCGAACCAAACACCTTGGACCAATACCTTGGACCAAAAACTTAGTTTTCCAAGATATATGTGCTTTTCCTTCTATGAAGGTGTGTGTGTATGTATACACTACTTGTGTTTAGTGAACATGCGTGTATATGCAGCTTGGTCAAGGTGAACCTGCGTATACCTCTCTTTCTTCATTCTTTTGTAGTCTGATCTGTAATTCTTTGTTGTTGAAATGTTGTATTGTGATCTTTCATCTGAGTGAGTTGTCATCAAGGACAACACCTGTATCATAATTCCAAAACTTCTATTTAAAAAATAATTACTTTTCTCATTTTAGCCCAAAAAAGGGGGCGGATAAAGTATGTAAAGACCCATTTGACTTGATTTTCCTGGTTTGGGAGGTTATATTCCATTACAATCACCCAATGTTCTACTTTGCAATGTTAAATTTGTTTGCAATCGCCCATTTTCTGGTATTGGAGGTGGTTTGGGAGGTTGTATTTGGTCCCAATCACCCTAATTTCTTCTGTGAACGGCTCCCTGTTTTCAAATCTAGTTTTCATCGATGGCAAGGGTGTAAATAAATAAAAATATAAATAAAGTGGAGGTATGGTAAATAAATAAAACCTCTTTTTATACTTACTCCAAAGGTATGGTCAATAAATAAAAATATAAATAAACTAGAGGTATGTTAAATAAATAAAACCTCTTTTTATATTTAGTCCATAACCCTCTTTCTATTTAAGAAGACTCAAAAAAGAGGTTTTATTTAAGTGAATCCTATGGGCCAAATACCATATTTATAAAAGAGGTATGGTAAATTAATAAAAATATAAATAAAACGAGAGGTATGCGTAAAAGAAATAAACAATTTTTTTATATTTATCCATAAGTCACTATATTTAAGGACATTCAAAAATGTTTATCTTTTAGGTGAAAGCTATGGGCCAAATACTACGATGGGCCAAATTAATTATAATACATTGTTTCGAGATGATCCATAAAACATATTAACCTTAATATTAGTATTAAATAAAAATAAAGATGGCACATGGTATTCACGTGGAATTAAGCATATTTAAAGGGGGGAACTTAAACTAGCAAGATCCATCTTTACTTTGGATTTTATAAGCCCCGAGAGGGATCAAATATCATAATATCAAAAACTATCATATAGGTGAGGATCTTGTAATTAATGTCACTTACAACATTTTTCTCGACTTAAAAAAAAAAAAAAAAAAAACAAAAAAAAAAAAAAAAAAAAAATCAATTAATTAATTTTATTAATTTTTATAAATTACTAATAGTAGTTTTTAAGCTCCAGGTTTATGATAACCCATGATATTGACCCATGGTAATACCATGGTATTCATGTGAGCATAGACTATTTAAAGGGGAAATCCAATCAACTTAGATCCATCTTAATTTCGGGTCTACCAAGTGCCAAGAGGGATAAATAAATTCCATCCCTCTAAGAGTGGTAGATGTGGAGTTAAGATGGGTATAGGTTGTTTTTTATGATAATGAAGATATTAATATACTTAGGAAATTATATTGTAAAAAACATCTTAAGGTGGATGGTTAAAGCTACATTTAGTCACTTCACAAAATTTAGTAAAAAATACCAATATCTCCATTAATATTGGTTTTTCTAATTTAAAAAAAAAAAAAAAAAATCAAAATAGTGAAATCTTATCACTCTTTCCGCATCACCCTCGCAAAAGAGAGATAGTCGCTACCCAAATTTCCCACTATTTTTCAAACGTTCTCAATATGATATCTTCATGAAAAATTTAAGGTACTGATGTTGGATTAGTTGTTTGTAAATGTGCTCGTTTGTACAACCTTTCATCTTCTCTATTATTCTTAGTTTGTCGTAATGATCTGTAGGGGTTGGGCCAATACACCATATTTTCCTAAAAGGCAGAGATTGTGCACCAAAAAGGAAATTAATCCACATGTTACAACATTGTTAAAAAATGCAAGACGTATGAAGGTAGTGAATTATGCTAATAAGCAATTTAGATTGGGAGAGATGTAATTAAATTTTATTATTTAATTGAAGATTTCCAATTAAAATAATAATAAATCTACCTTTATATATTTATATATTGATTGGAAGGCTTCTAAAAACGGTCACATATTTCCATTAGATCCCCTTTAGGCCTATGGGATACCTACTACTTTCTTATATTATATAGTTGGGGCTTGCTACTTGTTGGCCTGTTGGGGTAAACAAACTTGACATGTTTTTCTTATCTCGCAGTTGGAGTCTATGGAATAAGAAAAAAATTTGATTTGCATTTTCTCATCCTAATGGGTAAATGTTTGTGGATAAAGATTCCATCTTAGCAACTCTGTCACAAGGAAATTCTGTATATTTTGTTGTTGCTCATTACAAAATCAAACAATTTTTTTTTTTTAAACTCAACATTGCTTGCATTTATGTTAGGATATTCCAACACATAGGAAATAGTTAAGTATAACTTGGTCTAGTGTAGAGTTAGGTAAAGTGTGTTTCTTTACTATGTACTTTTGTAACTTACAATTCGACGATCACGATATGTTCTAGACATGAAATGATCCGACGATTCATTCTCTCCTCGATATTACCAACACTTGATTCATGGCTTAACACTCGATTGGTCCATCATCTCTATTTAAAGAGCATGGAGGGTCATTTGTAGGGTAACCGTTCATGAGAGAAGCTTATGTAAATTTTCATTCTTTTATTAATAAATTTCCTGAAGTGGTCGCAGTGGCTCAGGCCGTGGACTGTTTCCCTCTTTGAGGGTTTTAACCACGTAAAGAATACTGGTGTATTGATCTATTTGTGAGCGGTGTCCTTTGGTGTTATATCTGAGGAAATTACCCTATAAATTCCTACATGGTATCAGAGCTATTTGAGGGCCACATCCATTGGTGATCCAAATTTGAAGCCAGTACAATTGCATCCAACTGTTGTTTCCTAGATCTACTATTTTTTACTGCTTTTGGGCCGAGAGGACTG
Organism: Pinus taeda; assembly: GCA_000404065.3. Lineage (NCBI taxonomy): Eukaryota > Viridiplantae > Streptophyta > Pinopsida > Pinales > Pinaceae > Pinus > Pinus taeda. The sequence continues at coordinate 23,734 of APFE030694698.1, read as the reverse complement.
CTCTATTGTGTTATGAGCATCTATTCTAGTGAGGAACCCCTTTTGTTTCATGCGAAAAGGTTTATGGTAGCCCTAGCTATGCCATTTTTAATATCTGGAGGTATATAGTCTTTATTTACAATTATAGCAATTCATCTCTCTATTTATTTCGGTTTATTTAGCTCTCTGTTTTTTATTACCGAATCTATACCTTTCATTTCTGCATATGCTCTTTGCCCCACGACTCTGTGTGATCTTGGAAAATCAAAGACAAAAAGGAAGGATTTTTCTCATGTGTATGCTCTTTTCTACCATGCCTTAGTGTGATCTCAGAAAATCAAAAACATAGAAGAAAATATTTAGTTTTTGGCTAAAGCTAACTCCAAGCCATAAGGTTTTTTTTTTTTTTTTTTTGTTAAATGTCTGTGTTGGGTTTGTGGTCTGTGTTGGGGTTTTGTGGTTTGGTTTGTAAAGAAAAAAAATATATTATATATTTTTCAAGTAAGCACACACCCCAAAGCTTTAGTGACTAAAAAAAAACAACCGCCCTTCCTCTTTTCCAAAAATTACTATCCCTTTAAACTATCTCACTTGGTCCAAAGTTACTTTATGAGAATAGAGGTCTTGAGTTCAAGTCTTTCTTTTTGTTGAGTTACTTTTTCAAAAAACACATGTAACTTGTGTTTTAAAGTTACTTTATGTAAAAGTGTTCTCATCCATTATAAAAAGTGAGTCACTTATAATTCTAAAGTCTCTTTATTTTTTATTTAAGTTACAATTTAGTGGGTAGCTCATAAAGTACCATTGTAAAAGTGACTTTCACTTATTTATAAAAGTGAGTCACATAATTTTATTTTTTTAAAGTGAGATAATTAGATTAAGTTTGGAAGGGGGTAGGGGGCTGGGATTTTTTTAAATATAACATTATCATTCATTTCCGCACATTCACGCACTTCGTTGGCATCTTCAACAACTTCTCTTCAAAAAGCCATAACTTCTTCATCCGGAAGTTGTTTTCAGAGCCGTTTTTTTAATCAGTCTAATGTTTCGAGATATTTCCATTGGAACACTTAGTTTTAGCATCTACAGCTTTAGTTTTTGTTAAAATGGAAAGTACATGCCAAGTTATTCTTGACAGCATCAACTATTTCCAATGGTGGTCCTACATTGTGGATTTACTTAGAAGTAAAGGTCTTTACAGAATAGCCTCAGGCCAAGAAACCAAAACTCAAGATGAAGATAAGGTAGCCAAATGGGAAAATAGAAATGATCAAGCACGTGGGTTGATAAGGATGCCTATTTCTCCAAACCTTAAATTCCATATTGCAGAACTTGATACTCCTAATGAAGCAATGAAACAACCTCATTAAAGTTTTTGGAATTAAAAATGAAATTAGAGCCCATCAACTCGAAAATGAGTTGCTTACATTGGACCCCAATAATTTTTCTTCCATTGAAGATTTTTTTATCTAAGTTCAAGACCCTTAGACTTCTCTTGGAAGGTGTTAAGGTTAAGAAAGAAGATGGTATCATTATCTATTCCATTCTTACTAAGTTGGGACCAACCTACTCTATGTTTGTTTCCACCTTCCATTCTACTAGAGAAGCCTTTATTTCTCAAGGACAAGACTACAAGTCCCCCTCTTTTGATGCCTTGTGTGATTCTTTAATAAGATAACAAGAAAAACTTTTATATCTTGGTATTCTTAATCTTGGAGACTTTTAAGAAAGCCTTAGCCGCCCAACAGCAACCAAATTCAAAGAATCCTAAGAAGCAGTATCCTAAAAAGAATCCTAAACCAAATAAGGGTCCTAAGCAATTTTAGTCTCAAAATGAAAAATAATTTCAACAAAATGATAAGGAAAATAAAAACAAAGGGAAGAACACTGATAGACATTGCCACTTTTGTAATCGAGATGGCCACCTAGAATCCAAATGCTCTAAGAAGATGGAAGTCTTGGAAGTAGAAATGAAGAATCACAACATCCATTTGGAGCACTCTTCAACTTCAACTTCATCTTTAGGAATAACACTTTCTACATGTGGTTATCAAGCATCTCGGTCTGGTTATGCACTAAATGTATCTTCTTTTCATTCTCATGAGTGGTTCATTGATTCTGGAGCTTCTTATCACATGGCCAAAAACAAAGCCATGTTTTCTTATTTAAATGATTGTAACACCAAAAATATATATGTTGGTGATGATAGATATCTTAGTGTTGTATGGACTGGAACTGTTCATCTAGACAATGGTTAATTTAATGATGTATTATGTGTTCCAACCTTATCCTACAACCTTCTATCTATATATCAGATAACTCATTCAGGTGAAGGTAAAATCGTTGAATTTTCACATCACGGTGTTGTAATTAAGGACCTAAGAGATCTTAAACAGATTTTAGCTATTGGCGTTGCTGATGATTCTACAAGGTTGTATAAGTTTAACAACTTTGGGTCATCAAATCTTCCCTTGGTATTTGTTGCTCATAATGATGAAGTGAGCAAACTTTGGCATGAGCGATTTAGTCACATAAACTATCGCTCCCTTTAGAATCTATGTAAAGAAAATATGGTGACGGGTCTTCCAATGGTATCTTGCAGAGATGGTGTTTGTTCCGGATGTGTACTCGGAAAACATCATCGGGATAGTTTTGAGAAACCTGCCTCTTGGCATGCCTCAACCCCTTTACAACTTGTGCATAGCAATTTATGTGGTCCACTTCTAGTTGTTTCCTTTTTTGGCTACAAGTATTTCTTAACTTTCAATGATGATTTCTCCAGACGCACTTGGGCATACTTCTTAAAACTCAAGAGTGAACTATTTAACATGTTCCTGGCCTTTAAGGCCTTTGTTGAAAAAAATCTGGACATCAAATTCTTAAGCTAAGATCTGATAATGGAATTCAAATGCACTAAGAATGGAATTCCAATGCAACATAATGTTCCATATACTCTACGATATAATGGTGTAGCTAAAAGGAAGAATCGCACCTTAAAGGAAATGGCTAATTGTATGCTTCAATCTAAGGGGATTAGACTTAATTTTTGGGCAGAAGCAATTAACTGTGCAAATTACATAGTAAATCACATCCTACTAAGGTTTTAAAGAATATCACTCCAGAAGAAGCATGGAGCTCAATTAAACCAAATGTAAGTCTCTTTCATGTTTTTGGAAGTGAAGCATGGGCCCATATTCCAGATGAGAAACATAAATCTTTAGAACCTAAGAGTGAAAAATGTATTTTTGTTGCATCTTTTAAAGATCTCAAAGGATATATTCTTATTCCACTTAAGTCAAAAAATGTTATCATTATAAGAGATGTAAATTTTGCTAAAAATATATCGGCCTACGAGCCTAGTTCATTGGATGTGCCACCTCTCTCTATCCCTTCTACTTCTGAAAATATTTCTTCTTTAGATGATGACAGTGAGGAGGACAACCATCCCCCACCTTCTCAGGATCCTCCTTTAGGTCCTTAGCTTCCAAAATGGGTTCGTGCTACAAGGGATGCAGCAGGTGCTCTTGTCAGTGATCCTATAGATCAGTGACCTACACGTTCTTAGTTCGATAGAGCCTCTTCTTTACTGGCTCAAGCTTTAGTGAATTATGATCCTGACACCTTTGCAGAAGCTTCAAGCCATCTAGATTGGGATGCAGCTATGAATGAAGAATATCATTCATTATTGGCAAATGATACATGGGATCTTGTTCCTCTTCCAAAGGGACAAAATTTGTTAGATGCAATTGGGTTTACAGAACCAAGTATGGACCAGATGGAAAAGTTGATAAACATAAAGCTTGTCTTGTTGCTAAGGGTTTTTCACAAGTTGAAGGCATTGACTATACTGAAACCTTCTCCCCTGTTGCCAAAATTAACTATATCTGCCTTGCTATTTCCCTTGATGCCTCCTTCAAATGGGAAGTCCATCAAATGGATGTTAAATATGCCTTCTTGCATGGGGACTTGCATGAAGAAATCTATATGGAATAACCTATTGGATTTATACAAACAGACTCTAGCCTTGTATGTCAGCTTAAGAGATCCCTTTATGGTCTCAAGCAAGCCCCTCGGGCTTGGTATGCCAAAATGGATAGCTTTCTTTTAGATAATGGCTTTTCTAGGTGTCATTCTAACAATGTTGTCTACACCAAGAAAGTGGGCAAGTATCTTATCATTCTTGTTCTTTATGTTGATGATCTTATCCTTACTGGTAGTGATCCCAACCTTATAAACCATGCGAAGTCCAGCCTTAAAAAGAAGTTTGAAATGACAAATTTAGGACACTTGCATTATTTTCTTGGTCTTCAAGTCTTGCAATCCAAGGAAGGTATTTCCCTTTCCCAGTCCAAGTATGCCTGTGATATTCTATGCCATTTTCACATGGAAGACTGTAAGCCAACCCCTTCTCCCTTTCAGTGTGGAGCCAAACTTTCAGTCACTTGTACTTCCACTGAAGTTGATGCTACCTTATACCATCAACTTGTAGGAAACAATTTGTATCTGACCCATACTCGTCCTAACCTTTCCTTTGATGTTGGCCTTATTGCTTGGTTTATGCAAAACCCACATGAAAGTCATTGGAAAACAACTAAAAGAATACTTCGTTATGTTCGAGGTATAGTTCAGTTTGGGATTCAATACAGTGCAAAAGCATCTCCTCTATTGGTTGGTTTCATTGATTCCGATTGAGTTGGTGACCCTGATGATCGAAAGTCTACTGTCGATTATGTCTTCACCCTTGGTTTTGGACCTATTACATGGGCTTGCAAGAAACAAAGTGCCATTTCTCTTTCTTCAGCAGGAGCAGAGTATCGTGGTGCCATAGAACCTAGTAAGGAAGCTTTGTGGCTTTGTCAAATCCTATAAGAGTTTGATTTTTAGCAGCAGCATCTGTCTACAATTTGGTGTGATAATCAAAGTGGCATTAAACTATGCAATGATCCAGTCCAGAATCAGCACAACAAACACATTGAACTACACATGCACTTCATCAGAAAGCTCATTCATGAACATGTTCTTGAAGTGCAATATTGTTCAATAGATCAAGTTGTAGACATCTTTACAAAGGCTCTCACAGAGGCGAATTTTACCAAACTTCAACTTATTGTTGGAGTTCAGGAAGTTGTCACTAAGGGGGGATAGGATCTAATGCCTCCTTCCTTCTCCTATTGTGCCATATTTGTACATCCTTCAATCCTATCCCAAGTTCTTCTTAAGGGGGGATGTTAGGATATCTTGACACATAGGAAATAGTTAAGTATAACTTGGTCTAGTGTAGAGTTAGGTAAAGTGTGTTTCTTTACTATGTATTTTTGTAACTTACAATCCGATGGTCATGATATGTTCTAGACATGAAGTGATCTGACGGTTCATTCTCTCTTCGGTATTATCGACACTTGATCCTTGGCTTAACACTCGATTGGTCCATGATATTTATTTAATGAGCATGGAGGGTCATTTGTAGAGTAACCGTTCATGAGAGAAGCTTGTGTAAATTTTCATTCTTTTATTAATAAACTTCCTGAAGTAGCCACGTTGTCTTAGGTCATGGATTGTTTCCCTCTTTGAGGGTTTTAACCACGTCAAGAATATTGGTGTATTGATTTGTTTTTGAGTGGTGTCCTTAGGTGTTGTATCTGAGGAAATTACCCTGTAAATTCCTACAATTTAGGAGCAAAGAGTTGTCTCCATGTCTTCTTCATGCAAGAAAGTTGTATGGTCCAACGATCCTGCCATATGACCAATGATAGCTAGCTTGTGGTACAAGGCTATCTTTGATGATGAAGCAGTAGTAGTAGCTTGGTGGTGGGGAAGATTTGGAAAGTTAAATATTCAATGAAATCCATGATTTTTATGTGGTTGGCCCTAACGAATAATGTTTTGACATGAGAGGTTCTAAAAAATAGGGCAAGGTAGGGTCCTAGAATTTGTACTCTATGAAAATGTGAAGGGGAAACAATAGACCACGTACTGGTGTTCATTTGTATTTTTTCCCAAGAGGTATGGGGTGTTATTCTCCCCTTATTGGAGGATAGGAGACTTGGAAGGAGGCTTCCTTGTTGGACTGTTTGATGATAGAGCACTCAAATAACATAGATCATTTCCCATGAATTCCTCTAGAGCCATTTGGACAGGAAAGAAGGAATAACAATTTTGTAGACAAGGAGATCTCTCCTTTTCAGGTACATCATCAAATAAAATAACTATATGAAGGCATAAAAATGACACCAAAGGTTAAAGTTCCAAGGTGGTTTGCAATCTGGAGGTTGATAAAACTTATCCATAGCCTTTCTTTGTTGGTACTTGCCAAGGTGATATTCTTGTTATATATATTATCTGTGAATATGTGTGATATTATTGTTTTATATATTATTTGTGATTCTTATAGATAATGAGCTATGACACATGGAATCTCAAATGAACTGAACTTGGCCACTCATCTAGACAATTTTGAGCTTTCTCTGAAGATTCCTAATGTTCAACATTACATGGTGTGTTTCACTGGAATATTTCTATAAAGAGTAAATTAAAGAGGCCACATTTTTTCCTGGAAAATAATGGAAATTACAGCAAGATTTTGATCAAACCCCTTGTAATGTCCCAAATTAAAAATTTTTGGAACAAGCATTTCATATAAAACTATCATGCATCTACCAGAATATTTCCATGTACAACCCAAACCATAAATCTATAAATTTCATAAAATCTCATTAAAAACCACAAAACAAGGAACAACGAGAAATGCAGCAACCAAAATCCAGCTTTAATATATATAAATAGATGCCAATACAATAGCTAGGAATGACCCTCCAGTCTCCAAAATGAAATAGAAAAACAATCACTACACCTGTGGATTCTGAATGAATCCACCAAGGGGAGATGGCTGGTTTCCCAATCTCTCTATATCACCCAAGGGTTTTCATCTTGGGGCTACCAATGGAGTAGAGAACCAGTTCTCAACCTCTCATACAAGAAATAATATCAAAACCAAGATGTCCTCCAATGGCCTCCTCCTCCTATTTTATAGATCTGATGGACCCCTCTAGAATCTTCTATTTTATTATTATTTTAATCATGGAGCACTTTTCCCTCTTTTATTTTAATTAAAACATTCTTTTTAATGTGGGAATAGGGTAAATTGGCCACCATGTCTCCTCAGGTTACTAAAAATCCCATCCAAAAGTCCCATCATGTATATCTTCTCATTATAGTTCTAATAATCTATTACACTAAGGTGTTCCATTAATTAATCTCCCCGAAATTTCACCTTGAGCATAATTAATTAATTTATGCCCAATAATAATGTTGATTTTTAAAGTTATTGGAATGCAACGGAACAAAGGGCAAAATGTGCTGATGGTGGAATATGCCACGCAAATGCCATAAAATCCCATAAAAACTCCATCAGGACCACTGATGACATAAAATTGCTCCAATGACCTGGCCATCCCCTGTCCTGGAAATCCACCCTAGTTGACATGATAGTCCTCCCGCCCCAAGATTGCTTGCCCTCAAGCAATCCAAATTTGTGGACCAATCTTCTGGCCCAACGCCACTAAGACCCAATGCCTAGGTCCTACACGAACCACTGGTCCATGTCATGTCTCCAAGCCATCGAAGCATGACTAGATCCTCCAATACCTGGATCCCATGTCTATCTCTGATTCAACCTGCTACCCATGGAGGCTCAAGACAATGTGATCTCGAATTCCCTCCAGGAGGATTCTCCTTGCTCTAGCCACACATTTCTTCCATTCCGCCAGTTGAGTAGCATCAATCGGCTTGGGGACTTCTTGATCAATGAAGTCCTTTAGACCATATCCTCTAACACTGCCTCCATGTGATCCTTCTAGGCCATATAGCTCAAGCTGCCATCAAGGGCATACTAGAGTCTTAAAACACTGAACACCATAGGTGAAATAGAGATGTGATAAGAACTCGATTTCTATATTAAGGAACCAAACTTCGAACTTCTCCTTCTTGTATATTGTTCTTCACCTTGATCACCTTTGCTCTGATAGCATGTAAAAATTCCCACTGTAGATCAACAGATTATGCAATATACTAAAACACAATACAAGATCTACTTCTACAACACTTAGCAGAAGCTTAGTCGAATTGAACAAGATCAAGAGAACACATATAACTGAGAATCAGAAATCAATCACGCATAACACAGAATAAGTATCATGGGGAAAGCCTCAGCCTAAAACTCAAACTCTGTATTATCATACAAGTGGAAATCTTGTTCAAGTTACAAAAAGAATCAGCTCTCAAGCTATCCTGCTCTCTCTGCAATCAAACAATACAGCTCACAGACTGAATAGACATAGTATATATCCTCCTCAAGCCCTCCAAGCCTCCTATTTCCTTGCGTAATTTTTCTTGGGGTCCAATAATGTCACATGTGTTAATTGGCCTCATCACACTAACTAAACCTGAAGAAGTAACTATGCAATCCTGAAGGAAAGAATTCCTTCTGCATGCAAGGAATATTCACAATGGAATATTCTAGCAACTAATAGTACATTGCCCCTCTATCTGATCTCAACTGGGTCTCTATCTGAACTGACATGCATGAGTTATTTATGAGAGAATACTCAGTTATCTGAAGTGTAGTAATTACATGCATGCAAGCATTAACTAACTGAACTTACATTAATTCAACAAATTGTTTGAATTAATCTAACTGGACTTGACTGAGTTAGCTAAGTCAACTACTTACAACTCAATATTACAAATCATCCTTATCTCTTTAACCGATGGATAAATTCCTCAATTAATGGAGAAACTATTGCATGTCCCCACATAGACTTCAAGTTTGATTTCCCTTAACTAATTAACTCAAGATGAATTAATTAATTAATTTACAAACTGCTGATAAGATCAAATTTGAATTTTACTTCACTATTTTAGTTTAGGGACTGACTAAAATAGGAAGGTACCTCGAAATGCTATTTATAGAATACCATTTTTATCACTTCCATTTTTCCATCCATTGTTGCTAAGATCAACACTGGCTAAACTGCTATTTATAGTAGTGCTATTTTTATAAATTCTATTTTTAGCATTTCTTGTTGTTATTTTCAACACTCCCTCTCAACAAGAAAGGGATTTTCAGTAACCCCAATCCTGTCTCTGTGGAACTCGAACTTGGATTTTGACAATGCCTTCGTCAAAATATCTGCATCCTATTCCTCAGTCGAAACATACAGCAACAACATGATCCTCTTGACCACACAGTCTCGAAGATGGTGATACCGGATATCAATGTGCTTGGACCTGTCATGAAAAACTGGACTCTCAGAGAGTTTGATGCAACTCTGGTTATCGCAGTAGATCACTGTAGGATCCATCATTTGACCAAACAATCCCACTAGAGTCTTCTGCATCCAAATGGCCTCACATGCAACCTGACTAGTAGCCATGTATTCAGTCTCTTCTAAGCTAAGTGCAACTGATCTCTATTACCTACTATACCAGGAAACTACAACTGAACCAAGGTTGAAGATTCCTCCAGAAGTTCTCTTCCAGTCTAATGGACTCCCTGCCCAATATGCATATGTGAAGCCGTGAAGCTTCACTCCCTCTGTCTTTCTATACCACAATCCGAACTGAGATGTGCCTCTAAGGTATCTCAGCACATGCTTCATTGCCTTCCAAAACAATTTGGTAGGCTGAACCATAGCTTGACTCAGCTAGTTCACCGCAAAGCATAAGTCGGGTCGTGTGTTCACCAAATACATAAGTGAACCCACCAGTTGCCATTAAACAGTAGCAGCTACTACCTCACCTAAAGTAGCATCCTCCTTCCTTTAGTTCCTAGCTAGAGGAGTCTGTATGGGCTTGCACTTCTCCATTTGAAAGCGACTGAGTATGTCATTGGCATACTTGCCTTGAGACACAAATACTTGCCCATCTTTCTGCCATACCTCCATGCCTAGAAATTAGTGCATAAGGCCCATGTCCTTCATCTCGAGCTCTCTTGCAAGGTCCTCCTTGCAAGACTGTATCAGCTGATCATCACCTGTCAAAATCAGATCATCGACATAAAGAACAATGATCAATGGTTTTCCTTCTACCATGATGTGGTAAAGGTTTGCATCTGCTTCACTCTTGGTGAAGCCCAAACTAGTGAAATAGTTGTCCATCCTGGTGTAACAAGCATGGGGTGCTTGCTTCAACCCATACAGAGCCCTCTTGAGTCTCACACATGTGACTCACGATTGAAGGTTTCGAAACCTTTTGGTTGCTCAATGTACACCTCCTCCTCAATCTTCCCATTGAGGAATGTTGTCTTCACATCCATCTGGTGGATCTTCCACCCCATCTGAGCTAATAGTTCCAACATCAATATAATTGATGAGTACCTTGCTATGGGAGCAAAAGTCTCATTGTAGTCAATCCCCTCGACCTATGAGAAACCCCGGGCAATAAACCTTGCCTTATGTTTCTCAACACTACCATTTGCTGCCTGCTTTACCTTGTAAAGCCATCTAGAACTCACCACTGACTTACCTTGTGGCCTTGGGAAAACATCCCACACACTATTCTGAATGATAGAGTCATACTCCTCTACCATTACATCAACCCAGACTGGTTGCTGCACTGCCTCCTCAAATGAAGAAGGTTTGGTATCTACACACTCCCCAACCAGGGCAATGTACCCAGTGTACCGCTCAGGTGACCTCCTCTGTCTGCACTGAGAAGATGGTTGTCCCACATTCTCCCATGCATCCAACATCAACCTATCATCTTCCCTTGAGTGTTTCCACCCATCTTTGGAAGTATCAACATGAGTGGATGTCTCCACTCCTGGATCCTCTGCATGTGGCTGCTCTGCATCAATTTGAGGCTCCTCATCCTTAGGAACTAAAAGTTCCTCGTCTACATGCAATTTGAGCTCCCTCTCAAGGGATAAGTGCATGGCTTTCTGCTTGTCGAACTTTAGGTCCCTGCGTACCATAGTCCTCTAAGTGGAAGGCAGGTACACCCGACAATTGTGCGGTGTATCCATGCACCCCACAAGTATTCCCAACTCAGTTGTTGGGTCTAGCTTCTTCCTGGCATCTTTGGTCACATGACAGTAAACTGATGATCCAAATATTCAGAAGTGACTTACATCAGGTCACTTCCAAGAATAGGCCTCCATAGGTGTCTTCATCCCCAGTATATAGTGTGGGCTTTTGTTCTGCAAGTATATTGTTGTATTGCATGCCTCAGCCCACAAATGCAGTGGTAGGCTTTGGTCATGCAACATCGCTCGAGCTACTCCCACAATCAATATGTTCTTCCTTTCAGCCACCCCATTCTGCTATGGGTTATGGGGTGCCGTCAATTCTCATTTAATACCTTCTACAGTGCAGAAGCTTTTAAACTATTGGGAGACATACTCTCCACCATCGTCGCTACGCAAGGCTTTTATTTTCTCTCCAGATTCTTTCTCTGCCAAGGCTTTAAACTCACAAAACCTCAAGAAGGTCTGATCCTTCTTTTGCATAAAGTAGATCTAGCATCTACGATAAAAAAAATCAATAAAAATAACATAGTACCTTTGTTTAGCAGTGGAGGCTATAGAGAAGGGCCCACAAACATCTGAGTGAACTTGCTCCAGGATTGCTCCAGCTCTACTATCTCGATCCGGAAAGGAAGATTTCACATACTTACCAAAGGTACAACCTTTGCATGTAGTCGTCTGCTCAATTTTTCCCTTAGGTAATCCAGTGGAAATTTGTTGCATGATCTTCAAGGCTCCATGGTGCAAGTGGCCCAGTCTTCTATGCCATAGCTCGCCAACATCTTGGCTTTGCACCATCTCAGCTTTGGAACTCAAAGTAGCATACTCATCTACCTCCATCTTGTAGATATTCTTGACTCGAATCCCTATTCGCTTTGCCTGTCCAATACCGATATGCCTCAGGAATACCTTTCCTTGACTAAAGACTACATCATAGCCTTTATATTCTAGCATAGCGACAGGCACAAGATTCTTCTTCAGACCTAGTACATACTTTACATCAGTCAAGATGAGGGGAGCTCCATGCTCCCTCTAAAACACAACTGTACCTTCACCTGAAACATGGTACTTTCCATCATCGCCCATCTTGATCCACATCTAGAGATCCTTCTCCTCTAAGATACTGAAAAGATTATTGTCACCTGACATGTGGAACGAAGCTCCACTATCTAGGTGCAACACACATTCCACCATGGATGAAACCATGCATGCGATAAGCGACAAATCCAGCTCAAACTGTGAGGCCAGTGCCTCACCATCAGATCCCTTCGAGGAACCCTTCTTGGATTTCTTCTGTGGACAATTTGTAGCATAATGGCCCACTTCATGACAATGAAAGCATCGCACTTTCAATTTGTCAATCTTCTTCCCACCATGGGAAGAACGGGATTTGGGATGGGACGCCTTTCCTTTCCATTTCCTCACCTTACTCACTAAGGCTAGATTTTCCTCATCATCTTGCTTCGATGAGGATCCATCTCTGGTGCTTCTTCTTATTTCCTCCTACATCAGTCCGACCAAAGTTGTTCCCAATCTGGCAATTTTTCTCTTCCAGTAAATGAGTCTTGGTAGCTATGCCAACTCTTAGGAAGATCGAGGAGTGTAAGACTCACCATGTCACCATCAGCAGTCATGATCCCTACACTTCCAAGCTCATCCCTGTAGGTGGTGAGCTTTTTCATATATGTAGAGGTCATGTCACCCTTTTCACACTTGATCTTACGAAGCTTGTCTTTTAGTGCCAGCTTTCTCTGATCATTTTTGTTCTGATATAAATCTCTCAATGTTTTCCACATCGAAAACGGAGTCTCCTTCCCATGGAGGCTCGAGACAATGTGATCTCGAACTCGCTCTAGGAGGATTCTCCTTGCTCTAGCCACAAATTTATTCCATTCCACCAATTGAGTAGCATCAATCGGCTTGGGGACTTCTTGATCAATGAAGTCCTTTAGATAATTATCCTCTAACACTGCCTCCATGTGATCCTTCCAGGCTATATAATTTGAGCTTCCATCAAGGGCATACTCGAGTCTTAAACCACAGAACGCCATAGGTGAAATAGAGATGTGATAAGAAATCGATTTCTATATTCAGGAACCAAACTTCAAACTTCTCCTTCTTGTGTATTGTTCTTCGCCTTGACCACCTTTGCTCTGATACCATGTAGAAATTCCCACTGTAGATCAACAGATTATGCAATATACTAAAACACAATATAAGATCTATTTCTACAACACTTTGTGGAAGCTTAATCGAATTGAGCAAGATCAAGAGAACACATATAACTAAGAATGAGAAATCAATCACACATAACATAGAATAAATATCACGGGGAAAGCCTCAGCCTAAAACCCCAATTCTGTATTATCATACAAGTGGAAATCTTATTCAAGTTACAAAACAAATCAGCTCTCAAGTTATCATGCTCTCTCTACAATCAAACAATACAACTCACAGACTGAATAGACATAGTATATGTCCTCCTCAAGCCCTCCAAGCCTCCCATTTCCTTGCACAATTTTTATTGGGGTCCAATGATGTCACATGTGTGAATTGGCCTCATCACACTCACTAAACCTGAAGAAATAACTACACAATCCTCAAGGAAATGATTCCTTCTACATGCAAGGAATATTCACAATGCAATATTCTAGCAACTAATAGTACATTGCCCCTCCATCTAATCTCAATAGGGTCTCTATTTGAAATGACATGCATGAGTTATTTATGAGAGAATACTCAGTTATCTGAAGTGCAATAGTTACATGCATGCAAGCATTAACTAAATGAACTTACATTAACTCAACAAATTGTTTGAATTAATCCAACTGGACTTGACTGAGTTAACTAAGTCAACTAATTACAACTCAATATTACAACTCATCCTTATCTCTTTAACTGATGGATAAATTCCTCAATTAATGGAGAAACTGTTGCATGTCCCCACATAGACTTCAAGTTTAATTTTCCTTAATTAATTAACTCAAAATGAATTAATTTATTAATTTACAAATTACTGCTAAGATCAAATTTTAATTTTACTTCACTATTTTAGTTTAGGGACTGATTAAAATAGGAAGGTATCCCGAAATGCTATTTATAGAATGCTATTTTTAGCACTTCCATTTTTCCATCCATTGTTGCTAAGATCAACACTGGCTGAACTACTATTTGTAGCAATGCTATTTTTAGCAATTCTATTTTTAGCATTTCTAACAAGGTCCCTCTAAAAACTTGGGTTGTATGAGGAGCAAGCATAGCTAGTCGTAGAGCTCAAATTAATTTCTTCCCTTCTAGCTCACTCACTTTGGAAAGGAGGGCATCTAGTTGTTCACGTTTGGAAAGAACTTTCTATGTGACCCTCACGTGCTTCAAATCTGTCCCAAGTGCAAATATTTTGTACCCTATTTCCTACCCCTTCTATACATCCTTTATTTGTTATCTCTGAAGAATGGCATGGACCCCTTTTGAAGGGCTTGTTGTTTTGTTTTGGTTTTTGGTCTAGATTGCAGCCTATTGATGTATTCTTGTGTTAATTTAAGAGGTACTTTAAGTACTCCATCGTTCAAAATCAGCCAAACATCAGCGTACTAGACTTTGACTAATAGCACAACAAAAGTATACAATGATAATATAGCGATATGACCAGTTGTCTTAACATATAAACCCTAATACATGAAATCCCATACATCACCCAATAATTCAAGATATGTGACAATTAGACAACATTACAAGGTTTGGTTTGTGAGGAATATTTTGATGCACTGTTGTAAGATTCCACTAAGGAAATCTCCCCAAAGAGCACAATTTTCTAAGCTTTCAGTGAACCTTTTCGGTTGTAGGTGTTTTCTCACTTGCAAATAACTCAAAATACTACCGACATGCACTATATGATCAAAGATTGAGCACTCTTCACTTATGAAAACAACCCAAAATAATAATAGCAGTAATTTTATGAGCATATAGTCATGAAGATATTACTATAGGATACAAGAGTTCGAATTGGAACCTGGGAAGTGCTCCAACAAGCATATTTAGGGATATTCGAGTGATCAGGGGGACACTTAATATGTTTTGCCTCAATGTTGTTGTGTCTTCAGTGATAGACTCCAATTCCTTGCACCACTACAATAATACACTCGACCAATAAACAAAGATATTTGAGAAGACTTAAACTCGATTCCCTCTAGTAATGATGCCACACAACTTGGATGATATGTATTCAACCCCTTAACTTCTCTACAACTCATCCCTCTATCAAAATATATGTGCACCAGCAATTATGCCAACAGCTTATTCATCACATTGTAGCATAGAAAATCCATGAATTCCCTATAATGATACACTAGGATTTCCTCGATGAAATTCTCCTACTGTGTAACTGATCCGAACACAGAAGGAGAATGTCGGCTCAATGCCACAATCATTCACTGCAGTAAATCCAATCTTGGTCAAACCAAAGTGCCTTGGTTCAATCAAAGTGTGGTCCCGTAAAAATTTATTCTCATGACGGCTCCTCAAAGGGAATTTGGCGTTGATGACTTCAATAGTTTTCTCCTTTGGATCAATCAATCCCTTTTGTTCACAGGTTCCACAAATTGACCATCAATGTGACCTCTTGGGAAATTTCACCTGAATTGTGTGTCCAACAATGGATTTCGATCTCAACAATATAAAAATTGAATCTCTGCTACTGCGTGAATATTTCCACTTCTGGAGAACGGTCATCTAGAAAGATGCAACCTATCCTGACAAATTTTTTACCAAAATTGATTTCAACTAATTTCGTCCACCACACTGACTCTCGAAAACATTTTTTGAGTGATCACTGAGTTTTGTACAGCCTGGAATGAGACCTCTGTTTACAACGCCGTTGGATCATGGGAAGATGAATACCCTACTCTCATATGACCACATCAATTCATTATTTATGTGTGCATGTCACCCTTGCAATCTGTCCACCACAACATTGACCCATGATCAACTAATTCGCCTCAATTATTTCCTCCTTCAGTCGCACCCTGATTTCTACTTGTCAACTCAATTCACTTCCTTGATGCAGAGATGAGTCGTGTCACCCAATCGATCACTGGCTCTGTGCTCCTACTATCATGGACCTTCTCCCACCCTTCAGATGACAATTCAATGTGTACTTCCTCAACATATTATTACAAAAGCATGCACAGGATTCCTACCTTGATGTCTTACGTATCTGGCTTCTCGACTGCAGGTGATATCCCAATGTTTTTGCGACCGTGATGGTAATAAGTTGTTGCAACTTTTCCTGGCAAATAATAACTTTATTTTTGAAAATGACACTCGGCTCCTTGAATAAAATAAATTTAGCTCAATGGAAAGAAATATTTTGGTCTCCTCATATTAATGCTCTCAGCCTTCTACTGACACTAAGTTTGATTCCTATGATAGTAACAGAAATCGCATCCTACTAATAAGATAATATTCAACCCACATAGGCGTATGAACGGAAGGAAACTTCTATAATTTCATCCTCCTGCAAATGATTCAACTTGCATATACACTTTGCAGAAATCGGAGGCTAGGGAAAGATGGAATCATAATTAGACTTCGATCCAATTAGTCACCCTACAAATTTACATGGAAATGCGCTCAGGAACTAGAAAATAGCTAGGTCTTAGGAACTCTGATATTGCATTATATGGATGATTTTGTTCCCACTTTAAATAATAAGCCACAACCTTCTAATTTCAAATGCCATGACCCCCTTAGAATAATAACTTCATAGCATAAGCTCCCCAAACTTGATCTTTCTTGCAATAAAAAAATTGGCCCTATCAATAGAATTTGGCATATTCAAATTAAACATTTGTCTTGACCTTTCAAGATAACCTGAGGCTGAGTTAAGATCAAGGCTCTAATACCACTATAATGTCCCAAATCAGAAATTTTTGGAACAAAATTTTCATATAAAACTATCATGCATTTACCAGAAGATTTCCATGTACAACCCAAACCATAAATCTATAAATTGCATAAAATCTCATTAAAAATCATAACACGAGAAACAATGAGAAATGCAGCAACCAAAATCTAGATTTATTATATATAGATAGATGTCAATACAATAGCTGGGAATGACCCTCTTGTCTCCAAAATGAAATAGAGAAACAATCACTACACCTGTGGATTCTGAATGAATCCGCCAAGGGCAGATGGGTGTTCACCCAATCTCTCTATATCACCAGAGGGTTTTCATCTTGGAGCTACCAATGGAGTATAGAACTAGTTCTCAACCTCTCATACAAGAAATAATATGAAAACCAATATGTCCTCCAATGGCCTCCTCCTCTTTTATAGATCTAATGGACCCCTCTAGAATCTTATATTTTATTATTATTTTAATCACGGAACACTTTTCCCTCTCTTATTCTAATTAAAATATTCTTTTTAATGCGGGAAAAGGGTAAATTAGCCACCATGTCTCCTCAGGTCACTGAAACTCCCATCCAAAAGTCCCATCATGCATATCTTCTCATTCTGGTTCCAACGAGCTATTACAGTGAGGTTTTCCATCAATTAATCTCCCCGGAATGCCACCTCGAGCATAATTAATTAAGTTATGCCCAATAATAATGTTGATTTTTGAAAAGTTGTCAGAACGCAATGGAACGAAAGGAAAATTGGGTTGATGATGGAATATGCCAAGCGAATGCCATCAAATCCCATAAAAACTCCTCAAAACTCCATTGAGACCCCAGATGAAATAAATTTGCTCCACTGACCTAGCCATCCCCTATCCTTGAAATCCACCATGGTTGTACTATGAAGAAGAATAAAAATGGGGAGATGACACCCTTGCAGAAATTTTGGGAACTCTAGGTCACAGCTGTCAAGATTCAGAATTTTGGATGTTCCAGATAATTTTGATGGCGCTGAATCCATTTCTACCATCAAAAAAATATTTACGCACTCTTATGGTTAAAAAAAAAAAATTTAAAACAAAAATAGCTAGATTCCAGCGAAAAATGGTTTTCCGAGCAAAATTGTAGCCTAGGTAAACAACCCCTTTGTATAAAGTCTGTACTTTCGCTAAGTTCAATATTTGTGTAAGAACTTCTTTAGGTTGCACAAGTTTGTAGGTGCGATTTGAGCCACATTCCATACTACCACCCTGTAGATGACAATTGGATGGTAACATTGTCTCATTTAGTTGTCGTAACCAACATGAAGTTTAGTTCAATATTTGTGTAAGAACTTCATTAGGTTGCACAAGTTTGTAGGTGCAATTTGAGCTACATGCCATACTGCCACCCTCTAGAGGACAGTTGGGTGGTAACATTGTCTTGTTTGGTTTTCAAAATGAACATGAAGTTCAAACTAATTTGCATGCTTATATATTGCATGGTGGCATGCTATTGTTCTAGTTATCAGATGTGCCAAGTGCAACACTCTATTGTTTTACTTGAAATGCAATTCTAGATAGGATTAAATATATTGCGGATATCTTCTGATATGCAGTTATAATTTTATTATGATTTCTGTGATGGCCAGCATATACAGAATATTTTTTTATAAATCAGTTAGGTCTAGGCATTCTGGAAACAACTGTGACCTCTTTTTCGGGACTTCCATGGCTCAAAACAATTCCTGAAAATGAGAAACAAGCTGCTTACAAAGACTTTCTTCAAGTCCTGTTGGGCATGGAATCCCCCCCAAGGCATGTTTTGGGGCTTCAAGCCCAAGTTTTGACTAAGTCCATTGTAAAGATTTTGCGATTTGTGGGCGCAGAGTGCGAAGTCATAATAGAGTCATAGGGTTGTCCACCCTTGTTTTCGTAATGTAATGTCGGTTTGAAAGATCTACCCATGGTCCGCGGACCATGGAATTGTATAAATAGAGAGAGGCTCTAAGTGTAGAAAACAGTCAATCGAAGAATCTGATGGATTGATAACAAAGGAATAGAAGCATTGAGTCGAAGTGTAAGTCATGTCTTTGGGTTGTCGAGTAGGAGAAGGCTCTGCAACTGAGTGCGCAGAGGCCTACTGCAGTTGAGTGTGCAGGGTAGGTCGAGTCTATAACCATTGGAAGCATTAAGAAAGATAAGTCTTACCATATTTCTATGTATCTTTTCCAGTTTTATGTACCATTGGGTATGAATTGCAAGTTTACTATTTATTTACTACGCGAACTCTTATGAATGTGCTAAATAAGTAAATATAACATAAGGCATCCATTTACATGAAGATAACTAAATGGTATAAGAAGATAAGTAAGATCTTGGGTGTGACTTATGGAATTAATATAGATCGCTACTCCAACAGCGCGGAAGCTCCACAACCCCTGGTTAGGGCTGCGTGAAGGCAAATATATCAAGGTGTGAAGGCCAGGGAAGTGTGCGAAGTAACCTGCATGAAGGGACTAATAGTTGGACCTATTCAACCCCTCAGACATCTCAAGGGTGCGGAAATCTAGTTCCAGCACCCCCCCATAGTACTTCGAGTGAGACCTCAGTACGCACTCCATGGACTATTGTTGAAAGGTCCATTAGTACAGGGATTTGTTTGGCTAATTAATTTCAAACCTGGGTTAGGCCCCAACAAGCCAACAAATGGTTTCGTTGCCTGGACCAAGATCTGCATAGAGATGTCTGATGTCGTATAACTGGAATCCAACTAAGAAAGAAATTAAAGGTTGGTTGGACAGAATAATTCATGAGCTTGCAGTGCAGGAGAACAGGAGTCCACGACTATCAAAAGAAGAGTGGCTAGACTGCTACTTGTACACAGAGATCCACGAAATTTTCTTCGCATACTTCCCTATTGAGTTATACGAGTGGATCGCGAAGATAACAGTTAGCCAGGGGAGGTGTAAGTTCGATAGTCCTATTGTGTGGACCCTAGAGATGGTGCGTAGATTGAAGCATCGGAGGATAATATCTCTCGCACTGTTGACAATTGGCTTGATCAAATTATAGGAGGATTCATTACTGAGTTCGCGGTAGATATTTCAGTCAGCTATAGCGAGGCAGAGAGACGCTTCCTCAAAGGATTGCACGGTAAGTACGCTAAGTCTCTGAACACTTGGATTAAAATTCTATTGTGTGAAAAATGGATTATGCAGATACATTGATGTTTGGGGCTACGCGAAGTGGGAGAATTTACAAAAACAAAGTAGTGCAAAACTAGAAACTAGGCCCTTGATTTCACCTCTGCGAGGGAACGAGGAAGAGCTCACAAAGGTCTCACCAAGAAGTGTAATCAATTTGATAAGGCAAAGGATTCCGCGCATACCATCCCCACACACACCACCACCAGTTTCATCACCTTCACCCCTATATTCACCCATACCACCTCCGCCACAATCGCGAGTCCATATGGCAAGCGCAATAAATTTGCCGGTGTTTAAGGGAGTAGGAAGTGAAGATCCAGACTAGTTTTGGTTCGTGATAAAAGATGTATGGGAAACGTAGGGAGTTATGGATAACAATATAAAGAAAGAAACATTTGTTAGTGCTCTGCAGGATCGCGTGCTGACCTGGTATATTAAGCATTCTAATGACAATCCAAATGCAGGGATCACAGATATCCAAACTGCATTGAACAAAGAATTTAGCAGGCCGAAGTCAAAAGCACAGTCGATCATTGGGTTCAAGGATATCACAATGCTACCAAGAGAGACTCCTTGGGAGTTGGATCAGAGATTGAAGTGCACAATTCACAAAGCTAATATGATTTTGACGGATGGACAACACCGCCAATGGTTTGTAGCATCACTAACACTGCATTTAAGGAATGCATTGTCACAACAAAGGCTAAACACTCAGGTCGAGGCCTTGGAGATCGCGATGAGGCTACATGAAACCCTGATACAGGATCCTAACTTGGGAGTTCCGTACATCCACGCACAGTTGAAAAAGTTGTGCCTTGAGATGCAGAGTCTGAAACAGGACAAGACAGCTCGCCCAGAAGTGCGCGACGAGGTATGGTGTGTTAAATGCAAAGGTCAGGGTCATGAGAAGGACCACTTCCTAGTATTTGTGAATTACCTCCAAGAGGAGCACCGATGCTGTTAAGACCAAAGGCACAAGCAATACCTAGCTTGGCACCTATGTTGTGGGGCGCAATTTGTCAAATAGGAGGAAAGCATTCTACAGACAACTGCCATTTATTGCAGAAGTACATGTAAAATTCTCAATAGTTGTTCTGTAATTTCTATCAATGGGTGGGACATGATGAGCGCACCTATAGTGTAGGTTTTAACCTCGTACAGAAATTACCTGCATATGAATTCTAAATCACAGGAAAAATAAAAATGTGAGAGAATAACACATAAAACACGTATACACAGAGATTTCCCACTGGATCCCAAAATCGAGACTACCAGCTTGATTTTTCATTATGTTCCTTTCAATGTTACAATACATATTTATACATGTCGAAGCATCCAACTGAAAAACCATCACGTCCAATACCATGGACTAAAAAACCATCGATCCAATACCATGGACCAAAAACCATCACATCCAAAAAACATGTGCAAAAATCATGCACAAAACCATAGGTGGGTCCGCCCAACCTAACATAGGGTCCAAAACCAAAATTTTCCGGGGCGCTACCCCAGACCCCATAAAGTGGGGTTACAGGTACCCGTCAAACCCCCTGTTAACTATGTGGAAAGAATATAACACAACCCAACAATCTCCCACTTGTTGTTTTCTTTCCACAGGGGAGCTTAGTCATTTTTCCAGCCCTGAAACACCCATTGTTTCTCTACACCAAGAGACCTTCTCAGAGCTCACAGATTTTGTCAATGCATCTGTAGTATTCTTCAAAGTGTCCACCTTTACCAGCAACACCTTTTTGTCTTCTATCATATCCCTCACAAAGTGATACTGAACATCAATGTGCTTTGTCTTTGAATGATAAGCAGGGTTCTTTGCCAAGAAAATTGCACTTTGGCTATCACAGTCTATCCTTATAGCTCCCTGTACTAACCCCATACTTGAACACAATCTCTGCAACCAAAC
>APFE030694696.1:0-82041 GCA_000404065.3 Pinus taeda | reverse complement strand
ATAACATAGAAGGAATCATTGATTAACCTGCAAAATAGATCACATGATAAAAAATACAAGAAAATAACAATGCACATTCAACAATATGCATAACAATGCATTTTATTTAGTAGGTATGAACACAAACATATACCACAAACATTAAAATAATAGTGTTGCAACATCTACGATACATGCACAAAATTGCACCACTTTGAGAGCTTCATATATTAAGTGAAAGTTCCAAGATACATAATTACAATGATGTGGCACTAGCCCGAGTAGTGGAACATTATGTAACCACTTTCTCCTCAAGTAATTATCTTCTCTCCTATTCCAAACTAGAGAAGCCAAGGTGAAAAGTCCTTTTTCTTGAGCAATGAGGGTGCGCATATAACAAATCAAGTGAATCTTCACCTCCCTCATGACTCTTGAGATTCCATATGACTTTTCAAATTCATGTGTGACCTTTGAGATTCTTCATGACTTTAGGACTTTCTAGTAACTCTTCATCTTCCATGTGTGATCCTTGGGATTCCACATATTTTACATTTTCTCATTTTTGAAAATACAATATTACATTCCAAAAATAATGTGGAAAAATACATCGGACGAAACAAAACTCTTGTGTTGACACTTTAAATGACCATATTTTGGTGAGTATGGTATGAGAATTTATGGCAATGTATCGATGTGAGGTTCCTTTCTACACTGCTATGTATTTAACTCTTGATGATTTATATAGGATGCATGCTTAATCATTACTCTCCAAAGGGTATGGATGAGTGTTGGAACCTTCTAATTCAACGTGAGCTGCCATTTCTCCATCATTATCCACAATTCCTTTATTCTCACATGATAGAATCTTTATGTCTGGTCTCTGTTAGGTTCCTATAATAATAGGGATCATAATTTTGAATTGACTATGTTATGTCTTGTAATATTGTACATAACTTTGATTTTCTGCAAATGCTTTCCAGATTAAAGATAAAAAATGTAAAGAGGGTATGTCCTAAAATAAATGTCAAGGGAAGAAAAAGAATAAGAAGAGATTAAAAAAGTGAAAAAACATGAACCCCAAACAAAAATAGATCATGAAAGTGTGCAAATTCAAGTGCCGCTACTTTTTACTTCACCGTGCAAAATAATGGTTGTGTGCATTTTGTCATAAATGCCACAACCCATTATAGTAAAACAACTAAATTTTGACTAAATAATGCTTTAAATTCCATGTTTATAGATAGAGAATAAATATATGGTCAAACTATTTAACCTTGGAAGACCAGTAGTTAGGTAGAGAAATAAAAATGTGCTCATAAGCTTAATATGAGCCATTGGAAGTTATAAGGTTGGAATTAGATAGTTTACTTGTCAAAAGAAAAGGAAAGAAAGGGTCTGCTAGTTTAAATGCACCCAATAAAGTGAAGAAAAAATGTTAGGATAAGCAAAGGGTAGGTACAAGAAAGGTTGCAGAATTACAAGGATGTTAAAGCATAAGCACATTTATCATGCTTAATCCTATGTTTCAGTGTCTAGGAGCAGTTATGAAACTAAAAGGATGTTCACAAGCTGATTTGGTTAACTTCCCCTCATTTCATTTCCCCCGCACATACTTATTTACTAATCCCCATTTTCCCCTCATGTCTTATAAAAGTGCCCTTTTCCCTTCATTTTGACCCTTACCCCTTGGTTTCACATATTTCCCTAATAAATTACCCTCCAAAGGTCATTTCCCTACCCAAAACCCCTTTTCACTAGTGTGAAACCCATTTACCATTGAAGAACTCATTTTCCCCTTATTAATTTTCTTATTTTATCTAAAAAACCCATAAAACCCCCCTTGTCCTAAGTTTAAGTTCCCCCTCTGCAGTCCTTAATGAACTCCAACATACCATATTTCATCTAAAAAGCCCATAAAACCCTTTTATTATAAGTTTTGTTCCCCCCCCATATTATTTAATTAACTTCGTCATTCACATTTTTCCCGACATAAACCCATTTAACCCACCACCCTCGATGCAGTTAACAAACGCCGCCACATTTAAACCCTGGTCCCACTTTATTAAACCAACTTATATTTAACCTCACCTTATTCATTAATTAATTATAGTTAAGTGTAATTAATCCCCTCGAGCCCCGTAAATCTCTGCCCTTATTCCCTCTGTGCATTTCGACTGCACGACAGCCATTAGATCTTGCACCCCCAAATCTGATAGCGTGCATCCATATTGCGTTGATTCTCTTTCCTAGATTTACTAGCTTGAGAGCATGTGAGATTCGTGGTTCTTCTCGGGCCCCTTTCGGTTATGTGGAAGCTCTAGGTGAACTAGCATGCTCTCAAGGGAAGAATGCTTGACTACTGAAAGTAGTGTGATGGTGATGCACGAGCATCCTACTCAGAGTATTTATTGTTCATTTGGTTAATTAGGGGGGTGATGTTTTTAGCTATTTTTATGAGTCTTATATAAATTGAGTGGAAATCTATGTGTGAGGCTTTTAGTTGTAAAATATTGTCAAATATGTGAGAATATCAGGGATAATCAATGTGTGTAGATCTCGTAGAAATCTTAGCCATTATGAGATCCTTAAATAGGAATTAGTTGAGTGATTTACGGAGAAGATATAGATTTAGAATAATCCATAACTATGTACCTATTTCTATAAGTGTAAGCCTGTGAGGAGAGTGAGATATAGTTTTTGAGATAGAGTGGTAGATAAAGCTAAGTAGAAGGGAGAATAGATCATAGCATGAGATGTTTTGAACATATATGTAACTATTGTTATGAATGAAAGGAGTGTTGTGTACAGAGCTTCTTTTTGCATGTTTTTATTATGTGATTGGATCCTTTAATCATAAGTTGAATCCTCTATTAAATACTAGTTTTTTTTTTTATATCTGATTGAATGCAGATAGAGATTCAATGAAGAAATGAATCATCTTTGATCACAGGATGGATCGGTGATGATATATTACGAGAAGATTGACAATGTTTTCTGGTGAATGCATACGCAACTTAACACAGGAAATAGACCCAAAACGTTATAAGATTGACTTAGTTGATAAATTCATGGAGAAACATCGAAGAAGATCTGAGTCATCCGATCAATAGATCGACAGGTCTACGTTCATCATGTGCTAATAAGCGCAGACAATATTTCCAAATTTGGACGTGATTGTTTACCAAACTAAGTTAATAGCTCATTTAATCTAGATTGTCCATTTAAAGGAGTCAGATTCGACAATAGTCGTGTCAGAAAATGCACAGAGTTTAATATAAATTTTGGACCCGATGAGTTATCAACTATGGTTTAATCCAGTTGGATTCTGGATTGAGCGTAACCATTCATTGTGAAGGTATGTGATCTAAGGGTGATCACGCGGTGAAGTTGCGCGTGGTTTAATTTAATTACCGTACCTGAGAAGTTATGAACTAGAATTTTATTTCCTTTTGTTTCGGTGGAAATTTGGGTTTTTGCCATATTTAAGTAAATAAGGAATTCTGATATTTTAGCAGAATTTCTAAATTGAAGATTTTGAATGGGATTTGAAATTATTTTGAGCTCCTATTAAGCGACCAGGGTTAATAGTTTAATTAAAAAGAGGTTTAATTAATTTAAAATTCCAAATTTTTGTGTCAGCACAGTTTCAACCCATCATTTTTGTATCGGAGCAGAAGAAGATTCTGCATGAAGTATGATAATATTGTAGAGTTGTCAATGTTAGTTGTGTAGAGTAATAGTAGAGGAAGGTCAGAATATTTGTAGCAACCTAGAGTAAGGAGTGCTCATATGGTTCTAGAGGAGAGAACTAGAAATGCTAACAGACTAATCTTAGAGGAGAAAAGCTTGGTGAGGCATGTGTGGCAAGAAGGAAACTTGTTACTGCAGAGGTTGATTGTAGCTCACAAGTTAAATCTATTAGAAAGATAAGAAAGCATATGACAAGAAAAAAATTAGAGGCACAGTGGAAGCGAATGGAAAAATAGAGGAGTCAGTTTTAAAATTTGATTGAGGTAAATATTTTATTTTATTTGAGTTTGAAGAATTAGTGAAAATGAACATGGAGAAACTTAGGAAGGGTTCAAATAAATGTTAGATGAGTGATGAAGAGTGTAGGATAAGTATTACATAGATGAAAGAAGAGTTGAATATACTATAGGAATGGTTTCAACAAAAAGAGAACAAAGACCGAAGACATGGATGGAGAATAAGGAAACGGGTCAAGTGGAATCTATTGCAACAGAAATGGAATGCTATATTGAGGAACAAACTTGAACAAATACATATGGCTTTGTTGGAGAAGGAGAAACTCATAGGAATTGAGTCACAACAAAGAGGATTTTATCAAAACCAAAAATTCTGTGGTGGGAATTTGGTGCTTGAAGCATCAAAAGAGACCAAAAGGTGTGATATTTTTAACACTAATAGTTTGTCTCTGAATGCAAGTATGGTACTAAATAAAGAATTTGTTGCTATAGAGACAGCTGATAACCATTGTTATGATCAAGAATTCTTTTCTGAACCTGAAGGAAATTGGGATGATTGTTTTTCATTCCATGAAATTGAGTTTGCAGAGAACAGTAGATAAAGAGACAGTGGCCGAAGAAGTTGAAACCAGAGAAACTGTAATAGAAGGAGGAAAGGATACCATAGATAACATAAACTATTTTGAGGTGATTAACAAAGAGGAATTAGTCCTAGAGCATGGTGGAGAAAATTGTTTTACAGATATACAAAATTTTGTTGATTGTTCGAGCAATGATGCTGATGAACTTCCAGATTTAGTTCTTACTAATCTCATCACCATAAAGTTACCTAGAAAAGCTACAGATGCAGGAGGTGAGCCAGTTCAAGACTCATTCAAAATTTGGAAACCATGAGAATAGGTATTCAAGTTTCCACATGCAGTACACGAGTCTATATTTCCAGAATAGAGGGTCTTGTTTAATAATTCTTTGAAATACAAAATTCATCATGAAGTTAATGCCAAACTACATGATCCAGTTATTTCTTTGAAGGACCGTCTACAAAATAGAATTTGGGATCTTGGAGGTAGAAAGTCATTCAGACTTGTAGCTATCACATTACTACATAAAAGTGACAGACCTCATAGACAGGAGTCTATGAATTTTTTCTACATCAGGAGTCTGATGCAGGAGCATCCTGCTCAGAGTATTTATTGTTCATGTGGTTATTTAGGGGGGTGATGTTTTTAGTTATTTTTAAGAAATCTTGTATAAATTGAGTGGAAATCTATGTGTGAGGCTTTTAATTGTGAAATATTCTCAACTATGTGAGACTATCAGGGATAATTAATGTGTGTAGATATCGTAGAAATCTAAGGGATTACGAGATCTTTAAATAGGAATTATTTGAGTGATTTATGGAGAAGATTATGGATTTAGAATAATCCATAACTATGTACTTATTTCTATAAATTTAAGCCTGTGAGGAGAGTGAGATTTAGTTTTTGAGATAGAGTGGTAGAGAAAGCTAAGTATAAGAGAGAACAGATCAGAGCACAAGATGTTATGTGCATATATGAATGAAAGGAGTGTTGTGTACAAAGCTTGTTTCTGTGTGATTTTATTATGTGATTGGATCCTTTAATTGTAGGTTGAATCCTTTGTTAAATACTAGTTTTCATTAATCGCCAATTGAATGTAGACAAAGATTGAATGAAGAAATGAATCAACATTGATCATATGATGGATCATTGATGATCTATTACGAGAAGATCAACAGTGTTCACTGGTGAATGCGCACACAACATAACACAGGAAACAGAGCCAAAACGTTATAATATCGAGTTAGTCGATAAATTTGTGGAGAAACATCGAAGAATATCTGAGTCGTCCGATCAACAGATCCACGGTCATCGTGTACTAATAAGCATGGATGATACTTCCAAAATCGGACGTGATCATTTATAAAACTGAGTTAATAGCTCAGTTAATCTGGACTATCCGTTTAAAGGAGTCAGACCTGACGGTAGTCGCATTAGAAAATGCATGGAGTTTAATATAAATTTTGGACCCGATGAGTTATCAATTATGGTTTAACCCAATTAGATTCTGGATTGAGTGTAACCCTTCATTATGAAGGTATGCGATCCGACAGTGATTGCATGGTAAAGTTGCGCATGGTTTAATTTAATTTCCGCACACAAGAAGTTATGAACCAACATTTTATTTCATTTTGGTTCCGTCGAAATTTGGGTTTTTGCCATATCTGAGTAAATAAGGAATTTTGCTATTTTAGGAAAATTTCTAAATTGAAGTGTTTGAACAAGATTTTGAATTATTTTGAGTTCTGATTAAGTGACCGAGGTAAATAGTTTAGTTAAACAGAGTTTTAATTAATTTAAAATTCTAAATTTTTGTATCAGCGTAGTTTCACCCCATTAGATGGCCCTTGAAACTGCCTCCCTATGTAAAATGAAACCACCCACTATTCATTTATAGAAATTCTACGCCAAATGTGATTGTTACTTGTTAAAAGGCCAAAGACACTCATTTTCACTTTTTCACTCATTCGCACTATGAAAGCTACCTAATCCTTCCTGCACCACCCCACAGGGACTTCACTGGGAGACAAATACCATACCACATGGGTTCATATTGGTGGATATATATTGAGGAAAAAATGGCATAATATATTAGGGGATATATAGGGGGTGAAGGGTTTTTATATTGGCAAGTATAAAAAATGGAGCTCAAAGTTAATGGAAAAATATAAAGGGGTATAAAAAATGTTAATGATAAAATGGATACCTACAATATCTAGTGAAATTGGGGGTATTTTAAATTGGGAAGGTGTATTGGGTTTTCATTGGTAGGGGGTTAAATAATGTGATTTTTAGAGGTATTTTCCAATATGTAGTCAAATTAAGGGTATTGTTTAATATGCCATGAATGCATGCGATATGTTAGAGGTTCATTGAGTGAAGCCCTCGTGCACCACCTTGAGCCTCTACAACCAAAATTGACCATTGATTACCTCCCGAACATGCTCCGAACTCCATCCACAAACTTCCTTGTTCCCTGAAGCCATTACTACCTCCCTGCCAACCTGTGTTCTTATTAACAATTGTCGTATTTTGCAGGTAATTAACAAGGCCAAGAGATTGGACAAACAAGTTTTAATACTAGTCAAAAAACCCATTTGCTCTGAATTCTCAGGAAATGTATTCAAAGGCTTCATTGAGCAGGAGTTTTGTGTACAAAGAGAAAATCAATTTTAATACAACAACAGAGCAGAAGGAAACAATTTACTGTTAGGTAAACTTGACTCGGGATAGAGTCAAAGTTGACCAGGTTAAACAGTGATGGTTTTGGGGCACATGGTACTGTGCACCCATAATATTTTGCCCGTGGTATTATATGTAATGGAGCTTATTAAAAGGCGGGAAGGACTTCATTTTAATAAATGCCTAGAGGTGAGAGGTGAAGGCTCACTTGGTCAGATTGGCCAGGGTTTTGGCCAATGATAATGAGATATCATTAGGTTGGGTTTTTCCCTGAATTTGGTGTTTTTCTGGATAAAAAATAAATAAAAACTTTGAGGGGGGTAGGGGCTAGAGTGAAATGGGTTGTCTCACTTAGCAAGTTTTCTCGGAGTTAGTCGAGGAACCCCAAGTCAAGTTTAAGCGGGGAATTGTTAGGTAAGCTTGACTCGGGATAGAGTCAAAGTTGACTAGGTTAAACATTGGTGGTTTTTGGGCACATGGTATTGTGCACCCATAGTATTATGCCCATTGTATTATATGTAATGGAGCTTATAAAAGGCTGGAAGGACTTCATTGTAATAAAGGCCTGGAGGTGAGCAGTGAAGGCTTACTTGGTCGGATTGGCCAATGCTAATGAGATATCATTAGGTTGGGTTTTTCCATGGATTTGGAGTTTTCCCAGATAAACATGTGTATTTATGTGTTTATGGTTGTTGCTGGTTAGTTTTATATTTTTCATCTTGGTAAATTGTTAGGTAAACTTGACACGGGATAGAGTCAAAGTTGACCTAACATTTATACAGTAAATATTAAAACAGAGATGAAATCATTTTCACCAGCACATCAAAAGATTCTTACAAACTACTCTCCAAGCAACATTTTGTATTCTACATGTGTCTTTTAGTAAAAATCATTTTTACTAAAAACAAAGAAGCATGAAAGAGTGATTAAGATTTACAATAAAAGGTAAAAATGAAAGCAAGTGTCAGAGCATACAGTTAAAAGACTAAACAAAGGAGGTAGATGAAAGTGTATTAGATGAAAGTTCAAAAGTAAATATGAAATCCAACATGAAGACCAAGCAACAAAGCAACTTAAAGTGAAAAAACTCAAAGACTAAAAGGAAGCAGAACCGAAATAAGAAGGACAAGAAACAACAGTGCAATAGTTGTCTCTATCTTCTTGCATGAAGATATTTTTTTTCGTAGATTAGTTCTCAATGCAGTTTGAGATATTTTGTAAGTTCTTTTGTATAAATACTTCATAATTTTAAGTATTAGGTGTGGATTTCTGAATGTTGATATAGCTGACTGATCTACTACCTAAGGATTATTGTACCAATTTCAAGTTTACAGACATGATAAGTTATAGAGAAACTTCTTTATAGGATTAATGTGTTTATATATCTCAGTGAAGTACAAATTTCATCTTGTTTATGTTCTTTTTATAAGTGTTTTATAAACCTAAATTTTATCCAAATTTGAATGATTAAACTGGAAATATAACTCGGAACTTGTTTAAGTAAACTTTCTTTTGCACAGATGATAATTTATATGTTTTCCACTGATATCCAGATTTGAGAATCCTTAATTGCTCTCCCATCCCAGTTGACCTCTTTCATCTTTCTTCATAATCCAGCCTAGGGAACCCTTGATTGCTACCTGCATCCAATTGGAAACCATTTCAGCATCCAGCCTTTGAGATCTAATATTGCTCACCTATCTTTCCCTGTAACATTTTCTTTATGTTTTGTTTTTGTTCTATTTTCAAAGCCTGATTGACTCCATAGCTGAATGGAAAATAGACATTAATTTGTCCATCTAATCAAGTGATCCCACCACCCAAATTCAAATCAAAACCCAAGTAAAATCATAACTAGCCTAAAATCAATTAACTAAAACAATGTTAAATCATAAAGAGAGAGCCCTCTCTAAGAATTACGAAGGCTAGATCCTAATATCCAAAGAAGTTTTGTGGTTACCTCGGTGATTTCTTTCTTTAACCTTGAGAAATTTCTGAGCGCTAACATAATGGTGACCATACTAGGGAAGAGAACATTTTCTTCAGAAAGATTATACAAAGGCCAAATCTGATCTGTGATGGTGGACAGTGATCAGACACACAAAGGTTAAAATCATCCACCTGGCGACTCCAGCTCCAAATCAATTTCACAATCAAGACTCCACTGGAGGAATGAACCCGAAGGAACAATATGGGAGGATCATGCTTCTAACTTGGATTGTTATCTAAGACATCATGTTATTTCTCATCAAGAAGGTTTCTCAATGTATATTGTATTTTAGCAAAGATCTTAAATTAAATTTTGATTATTTTCCTTTGAAGATTGTAAATATATATTCTCCTTATCCATTTGTGTAACTTTGTTCTAAATATTATGATGATCATTTTCCAATTGAGAAGCCTCAAACAGTCAATACTAATCTTATAATCCTTGTAAATATTCTTGTACCTTGTAAAGTTCTTGATAGATATAATCCCCTGATGTTACCTCCTATACTCCATGATTTCCCTTATAACTATTACAAATCTCTCTCCAATTTTGATGGAGAGAATGGTATCATTGCCAAAAAACATATCCAATGATGAAGATGATGTTAGAATCAAACCTTTTTCTCTCTCTTTGCAAAGTAGAGTAAAGAGTTGGTTCAAGAACCTGCCTATTACAAGCATCTGAAATTTCCAATAGTTTGTCAACTTTTTCCTTGATAGATGGATAATCAAAGTCAATCTTTTTGCGATCATAGAAGAATATAATCAGTTGAAAATATAGACAAATGAAACAATACAACAATTTTCTAACATATTTAATCAAATCTATTATTCAATGCCATCAAATATAAGACCTCCTCCTAATTTAACTCTCTTTCATTATCCAAAATAATTTGATCTAGAAATAGAATTTCAGCTAAGAGAAAGAAACACAACAACTCTTGAATAGATGTAGAACATTGTAGTAGATGTAGAAGTTAATCTGCAAATTATAAGAGAAAATTTGAAAGCAGAAGTAGAGAACAATAACATTGCAGAGGTAAAAATCGACATTTTGGTAAGAAAAATAAAGGAAATGATATAGAAGATCACCATGCAACATAATTTTTTTGTACAAAATCACCATGACCTATCTATTTCACAGAAAGGACATGTTGATATCCATGAACAAATTCTTGCTAATTCCAACTACAATAGATCAAAAAGTGGATTTACAGGTCAATATGTGGAAGAGGAATCTACTGATTCCATCTGTATGTTTGATGACATTCCTTCTTTTAATGATTTACCTAAGTATGATCAGTATGATTATAATTATGTTCTTTGAACTCAAGCTAGCTTTATAGAGCAATTAGAAACTAGTTTGGAGGATGAGGAAATTCAGTTTCAACAAATTAAATGTAGTGATTAGCCTATACATATCAGATATGAGAATGAGGAAGGAAATGCAAAAAATTTGGAAATAAGTGAAGAGTCTTTGTCTCTTTGCTTAGCATCATTTCAGTTCATTAGAGAAAACTTTACAATAATAAAAATAAGCAGTCTTTAGGTATTGATATTGACAACAAGAAAGACAATGAAAATCTTAATCAGGATTATTCAGTTTCACAACTACAGTTATCAAATTTCATTGAAACACCTCATGAAATGACACAAGAAAGGTCTATACCAGTACGTTTTGAATCATTTCAGTTTTTAAAAGAAATGTTGTATAAAATCTCTAAAGAAAAGGATAAGAATCTTGTAGAAATCTATGAAGTTCCATTCAAACCTATATGCAATAAGTTGCAACAATCCTTCCAAGTTTTGTATGATCCAATAGCTGATATATTAGTAGACAAGTGCAATAACAATTTTTCTTCATTAAATAACTATGGCATTCAGGGTCAACATGATAAATGTTTCATCAGCCAAACATTTCAATCAATAGAAATATCATCACAAAGCTTGCTTGAAACTCTTCAGGGGGTAAAGATAAAAATGACATTTCAGTTTCATGGCATGGAGGCCATCCAGAACAATTCTACAATTTCTTAAATCAGTTGAACAATAGTGTATATATTTTGGAAGATTCTTTTGCACAATTTTTAGAGTCAGCAAACGGAATCTAGTATTTCCTTATCTTCTCATTTGTTGACAAGGTTATATTGTGTTGTAGAACTTCAATTTTAATCACAAACATGCATAAGCAACAAAATCCGCAAATCTTTATCATGCTTGAATGGTTGCATTATCTGTTTCATTTTACCTAACTAGTAGTTGGATAGCTGATTAGAGTAAGTAGGTAGAATTTCAGTTTGAATAAATTCAGTTTTCAGCACCAAGTTTATTTCAGCTTTCAGTTTTACACAAGTATTGACAAAATTCATTAAGATTTAAAACCAATAAGAACGCCCTTAGGTCTTGATGATCTAGTAGTTTGGTTTGAGGTTAGTAGTAACTTTTTTCAGTTTCATATCAAATTTCAGTTTGCAGAAAAGGTTGTGATTTCAGTTCAAGATTTTTAGTCATAGAGATTGTATAACAAAGTAGGTGCAGGCCTCAGATTGGCCCAATCGATCAGGCCACTAGTCGATGGTGTTCTTGAAATTTCAACAGGAAATTCCATCCCCATGTGGAGCCACTTTTAGGTTCCTATAATAATAACGATCATAATTAAATTGAATTGTCTATGTTAAGTCTTGTAATATTGTACATACCTTTGCTTTTCTACAAACATTTTCCATTTTAAAGATTAAAAAATGTAAAGATGGTTTGTCCTAAAAGAAATATCAAAGGACAAGAAGAATAAGAAGAGATCAAAAAGTGGAAAAACATGAACCCCAAACAAAAATAGATCATGAAAGTGTGTGAATTCAATTGCCACTACTTTTTACTTCATAGTGCAAAATAATGGTTGTGTGCAACTTTTCATAAATGCCACAACTCATGATAGTCAAATAACTTAATCTTGACTAAGTCATGCTTTAAATTTCATGTATATAGAGAATAAAGGTCTGGCCAACTGTTTAACCTTGGAAGATCAGTAGTTAAGTAGAGAAATAAAAATGTGATCATAAGCTTAATATGTGCCATTGGAAGTTACAAGGTTAGAATTAGATAGTTTATTTGTGAAAAGAAAAGGAATAAAAGGGTATGCTAGTTTAAATGCACCCATTAAATTGAAAAAAAAATGTTAGGATAAGCAAAGGGTAGGTACAAGAAAGGTTGCAGAAGTACAAGGTTCTTAAAGCATAAGCACATTTATCATGCCTAATCCTATGTTTCAGTGTGTAGGAGTAGTTATGAAAGTGAAAGGATGTTCACAAGTTGATTTGGTTGAGTTCCCCTCATTTCATTTCCCCCCCACATACTTATTTACTAATTTCTCCTTTTTCCCCTCATTTCATATAAAAGTACCCTTTTCCCTTCATTTTGACCCTTACCCCTTGGTTTCACACATTTCCCTAGTAAAATACCCTCCAAAGGTCATTTGCCTACCCAAAACCCCTTTTCGCTAGTGTGAAGCCCATTTTCCATTGAAAAATCATGTTCCCTTATTAATTTCCCTATTTTGTCTAAAAAATCCATAAAACCCCCCTTCTCCTAAGTTTAAATTCCCCCTTTGCATTACTTAATTAACTCTTCCATACCATATTTCACCTAAAAAACCCATAAAATCCCTTTATTCAAAGTTCCCCCGCCCCCCCCCCTTATTATTTAATTAACTCTGCCATTGAGATTTTTCCTGACATAAACCTATTTAACCCACCACCCTCAGTGCAGTTAACCAACCCCACCACATTTAAACCCCGGTCCCACTTTATTAAACCCACTTATATTTAACGTTGCCTTCTTCATTAATTAAGTACAGTTAAGTGTAATTAATCCCCCTGAGCCCCACAAATCTTCACCCTTATTCCCTCCATGCATTTCCACCACACGATAGCTGTTAGATATCACATCCGCAGTTGTGACAAATATCGTGCTGATTCTATTTCCTAGCTTTACCAGCCTGGGAGAACACGAGATTCGTGGTTTTGCTTGAGCCCCTTTCGGTTAAGTGGCAGCTCTAGATGAACTCGCATGTTCTCAAGGAAATACTGTCTGACTGCCAAAAGCAGTGTGATGGCCCCTGAAACTACTTGCCTGTGTAAGATGAAACCACCCACTATTCATTTGTATAAATTGCATCCCAAATGTGACCATTACCTGGTAAGAGGCCAAAGATGCTCAATTTCACTTTTTTTGCTCATTCACACCGTGAAAGCTGCCAAGCCTTCCTACACCACCCTGAGCCTCTGCAACAAAATTTGACCATTGATTACCTCCCGAGCATGCTCCCAACTCCATTCATAGACATGCCTATTCCCTGAAGCCATTATCACTTAACTGCGAACCAATGTTCTTATTAACAATTGTTGTATTTTGCAAGTAATTAACAAGGCCAGGAGATTGAACAAACAAGTTTTGATACTAGTCACAAAACTTATTTGCTTTGGATTCTCAGGAAATGTATTCAAAGGCTTCATTGAGCAGGAGTTTTGTGTACAAAGAGAAAATAAAGTTTAATACA
This sequence comes from Pinus taeda, assembly GCA_000404065.3. Taxonomy (NCBI): domain Eukaryota; kingdom Viridiplantae; phylum Streptophyta; class Pinopsida; order Pinales; family Pinaceae; genus Pinus; species Pinus taeda. The sequence continues at coordinate 68,269 of APFE030694696.1, read as the reverse complement.
ACAACAGAGCAAAAGGAAACAATTTACACAATAAATGTTAAAATAGAGATGAAATCATTTTCACCAACCCAGTAAAAGATTCTTACAAACTAGTCTCCAAGAAACATTTTCGATTCTACATGTGTATTTTAGTAAAAATCACTTTTACTAAAAACATAGAAGCATGAAAGAGTGAGAAAGATTTACAGTAAAAGGCAAAAATCAAAGCAGGTGATAGATCATACAGTTAAAATACTAAATAGAGGAGGTAGATGAAAGTGTATTAGATGAAAGGCCATAAGTAAATATGACATCCACCGCGAAGACCAAATAGCCAAGTAGCTTAAAGGGCAAAAGGTCAAAGACTAAAAGACACCAGAATCTAAATAACATGGACAACAAAAAACAGTTCAATAACTATCTTTATCTTCTTGCATGAAGATATTTCTTTTTCCTAGGTTAGTTCTTAATGCAGTTTGAGATATTTTGTAAGTTATTTTGTATAAATACTTAATAATTTTAAGTATTAGGTGCGGATTTCTGAATATTGATAGTTGACTCGTCTACTACCTAAGGGTTTTTGAACCAATTTCCAGTTGACAAATAGGACACGTTATAAAGAAACTTCTTTACAGGATTCAAGTGTTGAGCTATCTTAGTGAAGTACAAATTTCATCTTGTTTATGTTATTTTTCTAAGAGTTTCATAAACTTAAATGTTATCAAAATTTGAATGAATTAAACTGAAAATATAACTCATAACTTTTTAAGTACACTTTGTTTTGCACAGTTGATCATTTATATGTTTTCCTCTGATATCCAAATTGGAGAACCCTTAATTTCTCTGCCATCCTAGTCGACCTCTTTCATTTCTCTTCATAATCTAGCCTAGGGAACCCTTAATTGCTCCCTAGATCCGATTGGAAACCATTTCACCATCTAGCCTTTGAGATCTGATATTACTCACCTATCTTTCCCTATAACATTTTATTTATGGTTTGTTGTTGTTCTATTTTCAAAGCCTGATTGACTTCATAGCCTAATGGAAAATAGATATTCATCTATCCATCTAAGAAAGTGATCGCACCACCCAAATTCAAATCAAAACCCAAGTACAATCATAACTAGCCTAAAATCAATTAACTAAAACAAAGTTAAATCATAAAGAGAGAGCCCTCTGTGAGAATTAGGAAGGCTAGATCCTAATATCCAAAGTAATTGTGGTTACCTCGGTGATTTATTTCTTTAACATTGAGAAATTTCTTAGTGCTAACAATCTCCATGACTGTCCTTCTTGTAACCTATTCTCTAAAACCTATTTGACCATCATCTTTCCATGATAGGGTGACACTAATTGAAAATAAAATTCATTCATGAAAAGATAACTTAGTCTCGTAATGACTTACTCTATTTTTGTTTTCTCATGTAACATACTACCTATAATCGCACAATACATAATGACTTGAGGGAAAGGTTCCATTGTGCAGTTGAACACTTCATTAACCAAGGTATGGCCATGCTATTCATTGGAATTGTGTAATGCACAGTAAGGGAAGGATCATCAAAGTTTTGTGTAGTGGGAATGTCTAGGAGACAAGGGTGATATGTTTACTCATTGAGGATGTGCAATGTGTAGTGCTACAGGAAGAGGAAGAAGAGATTTCACAATTGATCAGAGACAAAAAGGACAAATTAGAGTCAAAGCCCATTAGGCAATGGAGACAAGACCCAAGAAAGCACAAGCATGATAGTAAGGGTATGTATTATTTAGCTTCTCTTGTCAATCTCTTTTGTTATGTTGCTGCTATATTATGTAGACTATTTGGTTCTCTAAACACACAAACATTTATGCTCAAATGGCTTCCCTTTATTCAGGTTTCTTCTAATTCTGACGTTATGGATTGGGCTATTATATTTTCTAGCAATATTGCGTCCAAAATCTTAGAATTAGGCACAAGCACAGTGTTTCAGGGAGAATCATGCCAACATTTTATACAAGTGCCTATATTATGGATGCCATTTATTTCTCTTTCGATTTTCCTTCAATGGAATTGAAATGCACACTAGAAGATCCTACACAAATTCACTTATATCATGATATCCTATGGGAATCTAAGTACCAGCTTCACTTTTACATAATTTGCAATAAAGTAATGTTGCATTTGTACCAAGTAATTTTTTATCAAAATGCCCCTAGGTTGTCTCAAGAAGCCACATAAGACTTCACTCATTTCCGCAGCTCATTTACTGAAGGGAATTTTACTTATGCAAGAGTATTTGGGAGTCTTGCGGCCCCACATGTTCCTCTTATTTATGTTCCTCATAAGCTTTTTACCCAGGAAATTTCCTATCAAACCATACGTCATGGTGTGATTAAAGTCTTGAAAGAATCCAAAAAGGTTATTTGGCCACAATTTCCTATTCAATGTGGAGTCTATGCTCTTGACAATTACAATCATGTTGTCCTAGAAATCAAATAAATTGAGGGCATGAAGCTTCACACTATTCCTCCTAAACAGTACAACCCTAGAAAGGTCATTCATGATTTCACCACTCACTTTAAAATAAGGCCATTCTTTCATGAAACTGAAGAATTTGATGATTTTTTCAAGATGTCTGGGTCATAAACATAGGTGGAACATTTAGCACAAATTTGACTGTGCCCCAAGTGTTTTTGTCTTATTCCAAGAATATATAAATAAAAGGCTACAAAAACTACCCTCTGAATCCTTGATTGCCTTACATCAAGAGTTTCCTATAGGAATGCCTTTGCCACCATCTACAAAGTAAACATAAAATATACCCACTACTGCACTTTCATAGAAACAAGTAGAAGGGCTCCTATATACTAGCAAGCTTGATAAAGCATGTGATCAATTCAACAAAGAGCTAGATATCACATAGGATAAGGAAGTGTAGGATTCAACTTCAATGGAGATAGATAAGTCTCTTGTAATAAACAAGAAAAAATCTCCTGTGAATGAGTCATCAAGTCAAATAATTGATAAAGAAGTTATCTAATAGTCCCCACCTCCGAGATTTTTCTTAGAGTAGAAGAGATTCCATCTATTGATATTTTCTCTAGTCATGAACTCTATGCTTTCGTTAGTTGACAAAAGAAGAAAATAATAAGGAAACATTCTCAATAACGTTTTCCTAGAAGTGTCCCATTAGATGTGGTATGGAAAGATTTTTAAGCTAATTTGTCTGATGATTTAGCTAAGCTATCGCAATATGAAAGCGCTTATTCTACGGCCACCATTTTCAAAGCTACTGATGTTCAAAAACTAGTTAAAGAAAAAGATGAAAAATCTTGTAGTTAGAACAAATTCTACTTAATTCAAGACATGATATTGAAAAGGAATAGAAACTCAAGTTATCAAAGTTACAAATTGAGTTTAATCAATTAAAAGTTCAAAATGAAGTTGATGTTCAGAGCTGAAATGCACAGATTGACCAACTTCAACTTAAAATAACTCAGATATAGAAGGACACTAATATTTAAGGATCCAGAAAGGAAGCCAAAGAGATCAATTCTCTCCTTGCCCAAAAACAATTGAAATTTTGGAAGAAATTGTAGATTGTCAATGACCTCTGCAAAAATAGTGACTCATTGACTCATCAAATATCTGAATTAAGAACATACTATGAAGATATAAACAACAAGATTTCTGATTTCATCACTTGGCATGATATTACATATGGAATGAAAGAAAATATCCCAAAAATACAAGGGTCATACATAGATCTTATTTTCAGAGAATGGGAAATTAGATTAAAGTGGGTTGAAGAAGAAATCTATAGAGAAAGAGACCTAGCAGGCTAGGTTACCAAAGCTGTTAGAGAAAATCTAGAAGATCTTAATCTTATTACTGAGTGCCCAGGAGAATGCCTGCCATATACTCAAAAACTCATAGAGTATTGGAATAAAAAATCTAAGGAAGAATAAGATATCATCAAGGAATTATCGAAGTTAAATCCTTAATATCATCAACAGTTCTTAGTAAATCCCTATGGTGAATGGTTAGTTCTTCGCAATCTTTCTAATGCAACTGAATACATGTTCCGACCTCTTTTAGATATCTTGTTTTAGGGCCATATGCAGATCAAGCCAACTCGTCCCCCATAACTGAAACCTATGGAGGCAATTTGGAGGCTACGAGAGAAAGTCACAGAGCAATCAACTACCCATCTTTAGTTTGTTTTCAAAACTGAAGCTATTTTTGTCTTTTTGTTTCCTATTTTGACAAGCACTTGTTTTAACCTCCTCAACAATATATGCATTTTCTATTTTGATAGTATAACTTTGATTTATAAATACCCGCTCATGTCTTTAGACAAGGGGTTCAAAATATTTGTAAGAAGACTCTAGGAACTTACACTTCTATATTCCTTTGAGAATATTAATAAAAAAGTTGGGCCAGAGACCATCTTCATCCATGAGAAGAGAACTGATCTATGTGCTACTATTATCTTTGTATTGATGGTATGTTTTATATTTAAAAGCCAATCAAATTTTATTTTTGTTTTACTATATGCAATATGACAACTCAATTAAGGATTGTTTCACTATTGAAAAGTGTATTAATTGTTACATTTAGTTTTATGTATGAAATGGTATGATTTTTTATGCAATATGTGCTAAGCAATTAAATTGATGGACTATTTAATCAATTTAATTATCGTTAATTCATTTCAACACTTTTAAATGTTTGATGATCTATATTGTCTTTCATTTATAAATAAATCTTTATAAAATCACATATGGAAAGTCGGTTATATCTCAAGAATTAGATAGATAGATATAGATTTATTTATTTGAATTCATATTTATTATATGAAATCACTTTCACCCCATCTATATCACACCTCAAAATCCATCATATATTTGAATGGGAACCTAGTTCCTATATACCTAGTAAGAATGGCTATCCCAAACGAAAAAGGAACAATATTCAAGTTCCTGATCTGGTGGTCTTCCTAATGTTGAGGCAAGGAAATTTCAAGCCTTCAACATTTTTGGCACTAGAAGGAGGGCCCTTACTATGAATGGAAGAAAGAGTTGAACATAAATTTAAAGGCCATTTTAAGAGTCACTCCCCCTCAAGCCCCCTCAAGATCAACTCCAACTTCTAGATTTTCATATAAAACTCCTACTTCTAGGTTAGAAGTTGAACAAACATATGAAAATTATCCTATATCACTACCCCAATCTTCCGATCTCCTCTAATTTTCATGCCCAAAATATAGTTTGCAGCACCAAGATCTTTCATGTCCAATTTGGAGGACAATTGGGTCTTCAAATCCTGGATAATTTCTTTGTCATTTCTAGCCAGCAACATATCATCCACATACAAGACCAAATAAATAACACAGTCACCAATTAATTTAAAATGAACACAATGATCTGCTTTGCTTCTGGTGAAGCCAAGCCCCCGTATAAATGTATCAAATTTCTGAAACCACATCATTGGTGACTGTTTTAACCCATACAAAGACTTCTTTAACTTGCATACCAGTTCTTTCATACCCTTCACTGCAAAGCCTTCAAGTTGCTTCATGTATATTTCCTCTTCTAGATCCTCGTGAAGTGAAACTTCATTATAAGTGGCTAACTAAGCAGTCCCATAACCAAAGCAAGCAATCGCGTTTCTTTTCTTCTCCCAGCAAGCAGGAAGCCCGCCGTAAAGTTCATCATCTCCAGTTTGCAATCGAGATCGGGGTCTACTAAATTGATAAGATCCCATTGCGGGTATTCGGTTCGTAGCACTTGTCTTGCGAATCATAATCTCGGGGTCTATCATAGGCTTTAGCGTCACAAATTGGTGTTTCCTCGCTCGGGTTATATAACCGCCTCCTCGCAAGCCAGCCGCCCTTTCGCCTGCTATCAATCAGTCTATCAAGAAGTAGCGAGGGTCCCCACTAAACCTAAAAGAAATCCAAATGATGTCTTCACATCCATCTATTCTACCTCAAAATCAAAAGCGATGGTAGTAGATAAAAGTAATCTAATAGAAGCTACTTTGGCAACAGGAGAAAAAATATCACCAAAGTCAATTCTCGACACGTGGGAACAACCTTTTGCTATCAACCGAGCTTTATATTTTTCCACCTTTCCTTCTACATTTTTCTTCTTCTTCAACAACCATTTTTTGCCAATGGGTTTCTTTTTAGCCGACAACTCCACTAGATCCCAAGCCTCATTTTTGTGCAAAGATGCCATTTCATCAACCATGGCCTCTTTCCAGAGTTTTCCATCCTCTCAATCTACTGCTTCCTTCATAGTTCTGGGATCATCGCCAGTGATAGATAAGGAAAAATTTCAACAGAAAGTAGATGGACTATACCTTTCTGGCTTCCTTCTTTCTCGAACTGATATTCTCACACCTAGATTTTGTGGTTCTTCATCTTCTAGTTTCTCCTTTGTTGTAGAGTTTGATTCTTCCTCCTTAACCTCAAACTATATCTTCTCAGGTTCCTTTGGTTGGACTTCATGTTTAATAACATCTTTCACCTCTCTGAACACCACATCTCGGTTGTACACAAATTTCCTTGTTTCTAGGTTCCAGAGCTTATAACCCTTTAAACCATCCTTATACCCAATAAAGATGCACTTTTTCAGATTTACTATCCAACTTCATTGATTTCTCCTTTGGAACATGTACATATGCATCACATCCAAATACCCTCAGAGAGGGTTTCTTACCATTCCATACCTCTTTTGGAGTCTTATCCTCCAACGCTGACGAAGGTGACCTGTTGACCAGGTAACATGCAGTATCCACTACCTCTACCCAGAATTCCTATCCTAACTCGGCACCACTAAGCATGCTTCTTGCCCTTTCCATCAACGTCTTATTCATTCCTTTTGAAACTCCATTTTGTTGAGGTGTATATGGAGTAGTATTTTGTCATTCTATACCACACTTCTTACATAATTCTTCAAATTTCTCACTGCAAAACTCTCCACCATTATCTGTCCTCAGCACCTTTATCTTCTTCTCTCTTTGATTTTCCATGAGAGCCTTAAATTCTTTAAACTTGTCAAAGGCTTCAGGTTTCTTCTTAAGGAAATATATCCATGTATTCCTTGAGAAGTCATCTATAAATGATACATAGTACACAGACATGCCTAGTGATGGAACCTTCACAGGTCCAAACACATCACTGTGCACAAGTTCTAATATCTGTTTAACCCTCTTTGCTACAAGAGGAGAAACTCACCCGATTCTACTTCCCATGTACAAAATTTTCACAGAAATAAAAATCCAGAGAGCTATTACTCATACCTTCTACCATACCTTTACCATGAAGTATTCAAAGGCCCTTCTCTCTAATATGTCCAAGCCTTTGATGCCACAACGTGGTCTTCTCCCCAGAGACCACTAGATTTTCTGCTCCACTTTCAAGAACCACAGAATTGTTGCACCCATCAATAATAGTGCTACCTTACAGCTTGTACATAGTTCTGATTCAAACTCCCCACATCAATATTAGTGCTCCCTGAACCATTTTGCAGGTATCCTTCTCGTACACTATTTTTACACCTACATCATCTAGCTTGCTTACAGAAATCAAATTTCTGGCTAATGCAGGAATACATAGAACACTCAGAAGTGTTCTTACCCTTCCACCTTGCAACTTCAACTTTACTTTTTCGTGACCAATTATTCTAGCCTTCCTATCATCCCCTAAGAAGGAATCACCACCATCGTATTTCTCATACTCGCAGAACCACTCTCTATGGGGAGTGAAGTGAAAGGATGCACCTGAGTCAATCAACCATGCCTCATGATCTGCATGTGTACTTGAAGAAGCCAAGTACACATCCCCACCTTCATTTGAGGTGTTTTTCACCTCTGTAGAAGGAGCGTCATCAGATCCCTTTCCTTTATTAGGAGCTTTAGATTTATAGTCCCTTTTGTAGTGCCCTTCCTTTTTGCATTTCCAGCACACCACCTTTACAATTTTCTTGGAGATTTATATCTCCCTCTAGATTTATATCTCCCACTGAATGACTTATTTTTGTTTCTGTTCTGGGACCGTCCTCGTACATACAAGGCATCACCATTCGGGCTCTCTATGGTTTTTCGTCTCATCTCCTTCGTCAGCAAGGATGAGACTATTTCATCAAACTGAAGGTAGTTGCATTGCTACCTATTGCAATAACCAGACTATCCCACGAATCTGGTAGAGAACACAACAAACTGATGCACTTATCTTCATCTGAAATTTTAATATCAACAGATGCTAACTGACTTACCATAGCATTAAATGCATTCAGATGCTTTCTCACCGAGTCTCCATCTCTCATCCTCAAGTTATATGGCTTTTTTCGTAGGAACAATTTATTCAATAGAGACTTAGATTTGTACAAAGTCCCTAACTTGTCCCACATAGCCTTCACTGTAGCTTCCCCTAATACATTCAACAATACTAAATCTAAGACACATAATTGTATTGTGCTCTTTGCCTTCCGATCTGACTTCTTCCATTTATTATCGAACACTCCTGTTGTTTTAGTACCTAGATCTACCACAATCCACTCATATTTATCGACCAACAGATCCTCCATCTTGAGTTTCCACAACTCAAAACTCTGACCATTAAAATTCGTGATCCCTATCTTTCCACTGCTCGCCATCTTCTTTCACCATCAGAATTGATCTCGCAGATCTCCCACTAAACAGGGTCTACCACAGGCCCGAGCGCAACCCCTCAGCAACAAAGGTGTTCCCTTGAAGCCAAAACATCTCTGATACCAAATGTAGGTCTTAACCCAATACATAAATTACCTGCATATGAATTCTAAAACACAGAAAATAAACAATGCAAGAGCATAACACATAAAACACATATACACAAAGATTTTCCCGTGGATCGCAAAACTAGGACTACCAGCTTGATTTTTCATTATGTTCCTTTCAATGTTATAATACATATTTATACATGTTGAAGCATCCAATACCATGGATTGAAAACCATCGCTTCCAATACCATGGACCCAAAATCATCGCGTCCAAAAACATGTGCGAAAATCATGCACAAAACCATAGGTGGGTCTGCCCATCCTACCATAGGGTCGAAAACCAAAATTTTGTGGGGCGTTGCCCTATACCTCATAAACTAGGGTTATGAATACACCGCAAACCCCCTGTGACCGCCCCTCTAATCCCCTGGTTAACTACATGGGCTAGTCATGGAAATAATATAACACAACCCAACAAGAGATAATAAAATGACTCTTGTAGAAAACATGAAGGAAGCATTAGCAGTTGAGAAAAGGATACCTTCTCTAGAAAAAAAGAACTGCAAAGGATTAAATAAATTCCAAGAAGGTTACATTTAATGATGAGCCTAGAAGGAAAACTCCAAATGATCCTTTTGATCTTGAAGGACTACAGAAAGTCTTGAAAACTATCTCCAATGAGATGGTTGAGATTAAAAAAAAAATCGTTGAATCTTCAAGGAAACCTTTTAGACCCTTTAAGAGAAATTAGACTTTAGCCTCCCAACCCCCAATGTCATATTGAACACATAATCAAATGAATATGATGACAAAGGAGAAATAGCTATGTCTACCAAGGATTCTCAAGATGAAGAATTTGTCGAGTTTATGGGATTTGGTATTTTATCCTTCCCACTTCTGATAATGAATAAGAACATGAAGGCTTACCTATAAGTACAAGTAAAGGACCACCTGATTCTTCTCAATCAATCTAGAAACAAAATAACTTCTACCTCTGCTAATGAAGACAATAACATCAACAAACCAGCCTCTTCTTCTTCTTCTAATCCTCCATCCACATCAAAAACTTTGGTTTTCTTTGATAACATTGAGTATAATATAGTTGAAGATATGAATAAAGTTAAGGATAACATTTATTTATATAAATTTTAAAAATTAAAACAACAACATAGGTATCTTCTTAATGAATTAAATGCATATCCTTTACCAGTTGTTGTCACTTCTAAAGCTTCTCAAGGAATAGGTAAGTCTCTTGATAATTCTACAGAGAAAGTCACTTTGACAAATGCCATCTTGCTCGCAGACATATCAAATTCTCACACTCCCCCATTTATCTTAACTTTTTTACTCTTCAATAAAAACATGCACAATTGCTTAGTTGATTATGGAGCATCATCAAATATAATTCCCCATTCGCTTTGCTCAAAATTAAATATATCTCCCCAGAATTTGTTGTTCATATAGTGCAACTCGATAGAACAAAAGTTAAAGTATTAGGAGAAATCAACTCAGCCCTCATCATACTTTATTCTAATCCTGAAGTATTTCAAATCATTGACATTATAGTTGTTGGTATCTTGGATTTCTATGGTTTAATCCTAAGTAGAGTGTGGTATAAAAAGTTAAATGGTTATTTTGGTATAGACTCGTCTCATATGTGGTTTCCATATAATGGAAAACCAAATTAAATACGAGTGGACTACGAAAAAACATATGAAATATTCAGTAACCGATCTAGATGGATAAAATGAAGCAATAATCTTCACTAGTAATATTCCTGGGAATTATTTCTTGGAGTCTTTTTGGGGTAACTTCGGAGCTCAAGAATCACCTTTCTTAGTTAATTTTGTCACTTCGAAAATTGAAAACTATTCACAGATAGATTTATCCAAGTTTGTAAATTTTTTATATAAGCCTTTAGTTAAATCTTTGTTTTGGACATTGTATTTTGATGGATCTAGATCTAATGATGGTGCTAGAGTAGGATGTGTCTTAATTAGTCATGATGGTGAAAGAAAAATGCTAGCTTGTTTATTAGAGATTGAATGTACAAACAATGGTGTTGAGTATGAAGCTCTAGTTCAAGGCTTGTACAAGAAATATTTCTTGATGTCCATTATCTTCAAATGTTTGGAGATTCATAAATTGTTATCAAATAGGTAATAAATACTATTCATTGTATCTCCAACCATTTGAAACATTATCAGATTCTAGTTTAATCTCTTACTTGACATTCCTTGGCTTTTGATACTTCTCTAATCCCTGGACTTCAAAAATCCAGTGTTGATTTATTAGCCAATGTCGCATCCAAAATAATCCCACCTAAAGATTTTAGTCCAGATTGATTTTCAATAAAATTAATTTTTTGCCCTTCCATTCCTGATAACATTACAAATTGTCTTGTGTTTAACGATGATGGAGATATCTTAAGTTTCTTAACATCTGAAGAATCATATTCTGGTCAGATAATTGGCGAAGATGAACATGACAGACAGATGAAATAAGAAACTAAAGATAATTCTCTCCCCAAATCTGTGGTTAAACCTGAAAACCTTTATGATATAAAGGATAGATTCAAGAAAGTATCTAATTATAAACTTCAGAGTTCAACATTGAGGTTTGAATTAGTAAACATTGGATCTAAAACTAAAATGTCAATTTAGGTTTGAGTCTTTCCCCTGATGAGAGATAATCTTTTATTAGTCTATTTTATAAATATACAGGTGTCTTTGCCTGGAATTATGAAGATATAAAGACTTATGATACTTCCATCATCCAAAATGTTAGGTCCTTATAATACTAGTGTTTCCCTTAGTATTATTGTCATTGTATCCCCTTATTGTTATTGATGTGCCCATGTTGTCCCCATATTGATATTATTGTTCCCCATAGAAGCCCACTATTGTTATTGTTGCGCCCTTACATTATTATTGTTATGTCGACATTGAGTATATTGTGACCCCTTAGACTCCTATATACAGAAAGGAGGTCTTGTCATTTGTATCATCCAGTAATTTTTCATTTGTGTAATCTAAAGGAAGTTCCCCCCTCAAAGAGGTTAATTTTGAAGTCATTGATCTATATTTTCTTCTATATCGTGAGCTAGTTACATAACAATTGGTACCAGAGCTTCAGATTCTAGGGTTTCACTGCTTCAAACATGTCATCATGGAATTTTCACTATAACTTTTTCGTATGTGTTTCACAAGTTAAAATTAAAACCCATTTTAGGGGAAATCGATATGGAACTCGGGTAAAAATTTTAGATCTTGTCTCGCTATATTTTATAAGATATGATCCAAGGAGGTTAGGGATTTCCACGCTCTCGAATTATATCTCAAATAGGTGACCTAGGGAAAATTGTCGTAACTTTCTCTCTAAGCATCATATTGAAATTTCATAAAAATGTACAGAAAGAGTATGGAATTTATTGTTTTTTGTATCGGTTTTAGGTTTGAAGGTTAAAACAATGACACATGGAACTTCATACAATTCGATCTACTGAACCCATCTATAATCAGGTCATTGTGGGTGATTTGGAATAACTCTTTCTTGGAGAATCCAATATTGATTAGACTTGCAGGGCTAGAAAAAGTACTTACAGGCATGCCACAAGATGAAATTACAGACATTGGAGATCTGAAATTAAAGAGATACAATAGATTCAATATCGAGCTCCTACAAAACCAAAAAAGGTGTGTAGTGTTTTAAAATTTTGCATAAGTTGGTTTGAAAATTTAGTTTGAATGAATTCAAAGGACATAGTGAAGCATAATTATCATTCATTGATGCCCCAAAGAAAGAAAATGGAAACACATAGTAACAAACATAAAAGCTCTAGCATGACTAATGAAGAAGAGGAAGAAATGCAACATGATATACCAAAATTACGAGACCAAGTGAAACAAATTTCACTCTCACAAAATGTAGCAGAAGCTAAGATGGATGGTTTAAAGAAAGGCATGGAAGCTAATATGGATGGTTTAAAGAATGGATTTGAAGCTAAGATGGATGGCTTAGAAATAAACATTCAAGATTTGAAGAAATACATGGAAGGTTTGAAAGGATTTTTGGAAAAGTTGCTACAAGAGATGCTTCCTAATGGCATAAAGGTAGTAGAGGAAACTCATGATGAGAACAAAAGACATATGTTACAGGAAAATTTGGGCACATCAACCCAAACTTCTAGATCTGTATTATTAGGATCCATAAACCCCTAATTCAGTTGTTTTCATTCCCTAATGAAGCTAACCTATATCATGCTTTCCTCTGAAGAGTTTCATGACACCATTCATCCAAAAAATGCCCCTAAGGAGATCAACGGAAGAAGCCTTCTATCAGGGTGAAATGCATTACAAGAACTACATTGTCTAGGTTCTATGCATCAGACCTAGCCTTTGTTTCACCTGCACTGAGTGAGGTTCATTGAATTTTTCAAATGAATCCATTGGATTCCTCATCCAATGGATGCTTCTGTAAAATTCCAGATGGATTGAGCTCACTTTTGGATGAGGAAGAGGATGAATTAACCTTAATCCATTATCCCTTCCTCCATGGAACCACCTCCCAATTTTGGCAAAGCATTCATGAAGGCCATTAATGGCTTAACCTCCTCATTTCAACTATAAATTGACCAAGCATTCAAAGGCTGGTCTAGGTTGGAACTTCTTGACCTAAGGAAATGCTATTTGAGTGAGATTTGTAAGATTATTGTGATGATGTCAAATTGTTACTTCATGAGGAGAGAAGGGTTTGCAGCTGGAAGGATGACACTGAATCAAGAATGCATCTACATGGGTTGTAATCTTTCCTTATATCAATAAATAATTCTAATCTTTTTCCATTCATGTGTCTATATGATGTATACCGTATTCTTGATTCAATGATATGTTTAGTTGATAGATCATTGTTGTTGTATACTTTAATGGGCTTTTGTCTCGGCTTGTGTGCAAGTACTTTCCAAGTGAGTTAAGTATGGGAAAGAGCGGTGAAATCGATTAAAGGAGAGAGGGATCAAGTGAAAGCTACGAGTTGGTACCATTGTTCTTCTTTCTCTTATCTATTAATTATAGGAAAAGCAATGAATTACTTTGTCTATTGTTTCTAGACTAGCTACTAGGTCTAGAGGGTTAGGCATTTGAAAAACACTAAATTTTCCCAAAACAACATGTTAGTCATGATTTCATACACTCTAACATTGGATTGAAAACCCACCATGTTCTAAAGGTAGATATGAGTAAGTTTGCTGGCGAGGATCCCGTCGCTTGGATACTACAGATGGAGCAAGATTTCGATATACGTAATGCGAGAAACACACAAAAGGTACGCATTGAGACTTTATAGTTGGAACCCAATTAGTTTGTATCATATCGATGAATTTTCTCTCATAAAAAAAATCACTTGGGCAATTTTTATAGAGTAAATGATAATGCATTATGAGGATACAAAAGGAACAATTTTTTTAGCTAGTTGATAAATCTCAAACAGAAAGGTTCAAAGGTGGAGCAGATTGAGGACTTCCAAGAATTGAATATAAGGGTAAAATATATTCCATAGGATCATAGGATTTATGTGTTCATAGGGACATTAAAAGATAACATCGAACATGAGGTTCACCTTTGGGAACCTAATTCATTGGAGAAGGCATTCAGGTTGGCAAGAAAAATTGAAAGCAAAATTATGGCAACAAGGAAGCCTACAAATCACAACTATAAAGATTGAAGTGTTGTTCCTCCTAGCATTCCAAAAACTACAAGGTTGACACCACAACAATTGGAAGTAAAAAGAGAAAAATGGATTTGTTACAGTTGTGATAGAAAATACACTAAAGGCATAAGTGTGCTGACAAGAAATTATTTTACATAGATTGTGAAGAGGAAGAAGAAAAGAAACAATAGACATCAAAAGAAGAGGATACACACCAAGAACGAAGCCTAGAGAAAGAAGAAATGAATCTGACCATATCTTGAAATGCATTTGTAGGAATAACCACTCCTCAAACTATCAAGATAGAAGGACATATTAAGAAGAAAAGGGTAATAGTGTCAATTGATTCAGGCAATACCCATAATTTTATTGATTGCAAGATAGCAAAGGAATGGAATTGCTTCCTATATCCAACACCAAAGTGTCAAGTGATGGTTGCAAATGGAAGAACCATAAATTTCTCTCGAAAGTGCCATAATATCAAGCTATCCATGGGAGAATATTTTTTGAATAGTCCAATGCTTTCCATTCCAATCGGTGGTGCTGATGTTGTACTAGGAGTCCAATGGCTACAATATTTGGTTATAGTTAGCTTTTGCTTCCCAAGAACTTTTCTTGAATTTTTTATTAGAATGAAAGGAAGCTGAATTAAGGGGTATTGTAGGGAAACCAAGAAAGATAATAAGCTCTAACAGCATGACAAATCTTATAAATAAATAACAACGTGGCATAATTGAACAATTATGTTGACTAGAGGTTCCCACGTCGAAATCATCTATATCTCTAGATCTCCAAAAATTCTTCGAAAATCATTTCAAGGTATTTGAGACTCCCAAAGTTCTCCCACCTATTTGTGATCATGATCATGCTATTCATTTGATTCCAAGAAGTGTTCCTCCAAACATCAGGTCTTACAAATATCCCTATGCGCAAATGAGTGAAATTGAATGTATGGTTGCAGAAATGCTAGAGGCTGGTATAATTCAACCTAGCCAAAGTTCTTTCTCTGCTCCAGTAGTATTGGCTCACAATAAGGAGGGATCATGGTGCATGTGTCCATATTATAGGGAGCTCAACAATCTCACTATTAAAGATAAATTTACCATTCTTGTCATTAATGAATTATTGGATGAATTTCATGGAGCAATTTACTTCACGAAGTTGGACCTTTGTTTAGGATATCATAAAATCACAATGAAGACTGAAGACATTTTGATAACAACATTTAGAACTCATGAGGGTCATTATGAATTTTTGGTCATGACTTTTGGCCTTACCAATGCACCTTCTACATTTTAAGGTTTGATGAATTCCATTTTCAAACCCTTTCTTAAAAAAATTGTGTTAGTATTTTTTTATGATATACTAATCTACAACAAGTCTTGGAAGGATCATATTCAACATGGTTATAGAGTGCTAAAACTATTGGAGGAGAAACAATTATACGCAAAAACCTCCAAATGTTTATGGAGTACAAGAGGTGGAATATTTGGCTTATATTGTATCTCATGAGGGTGTTAAGGTAGATCCTAGCAAAATTAAAGCCATTAAGGAATGGAAATTCCCCACATCCATAAAGCGTTTGCAGGATTTATTGGGTTGACAGGGTATTATCGCAAGTTTGTTAAGAATTATGGGAGAATAATAGCACCTCTAACAACATTACTGAAGAAATATGCATTTTCTTGGACTCTAGAAGCAACGAAAGCCTTTGAACATCTTAAAAAGGCAATGTGGCAAGCACCGGTATTAGCTATGCCATACTTCGTGAAAACCTTTATTGTGGAATTTGATGCCAAAGGAAATGGAATTGGTGATTTTTTAATTCAAGAAGAAAGACCCATTGCTTTCAGAAATCATCCAATCAAAGGAAAATATTTACAAAAAGCTATTTATGGGAAGGAAATGTTGGAAATACTACATGCACTTAAGAAATGACGACTTTACCTAATGGGAAGACACTTCAAGGTTAAAGAATATCATGATAGTCTTAAATAGTCTTTAGAACAAATATTATCTTCAGCAGAGTAGCAAAAATGGGTCACAAAGATGTTGGGTTATGACTTGGAAATCATCTACAAAAAAGGGAAGAAAAATGTTGTTGCAGATGCACTCTCAAGAAAGGATGAGGATGTGGAAGCATGTATTTCTTCCATTTCTATTATCGAACCATACTGGATAAATAAAGCAAGAGATGAATGGAAGAATGATGAAGAAGTGTGGGTACTCATTCAAAATTTATAACAAGAGACCAGTACATATGATATATTTAGCTGGAAAAATGATTCGTTATGGTAAAAAGATCGCTTACACCTCTGTAAGAATTCCCAACTCAAACAAAAGATTCTTATGGAATTACACACCTCTCCCTTAGGAGGGCACTCAATATTTTTAAAAACTTACCAGAGGGTTAAGAATGATTTTTTTTGGGATGGCCTTAAATCTGATATTAAGAAGTTTGTGGTGGAATGTTTGGTTTTCCAACAAAATAAAGTTGAAACACCCTAGGTCTATTAAAACCTTTTATCCATTCCAAGTCAACGTTGGGAGGAGGTTTCAATGGATTTTGCCACAGGTTTACCCAAGTCTGAAGGAAAGAGTGTCATCATGGTGGTAGTTGATAGACTTACCAAGTATGCACACTTTTGTGCATTATCACATCCATTTAAATCTAGTATAGTTGCTATTGCATTTATGGGAACAATTCAAAATATACATGGAAACCCAAAGATTATTGTAAGCGACAGAGATCCCATTTTCACTAGAAATTTTTGGACAAAATTATTATCCTTTCTGGGTACTCAGTTAGCTAATAGCTCGTCTTATCATCCTCAATCTGATGGGTAATTTGAGATAGTGAACAAACGTTTGGAAGGATATATTTGTTATGTTGTATCTTGTAAATAGACACAATGGGTCAAATGGTTGCCTATGGCTGAATGGTGGTATAACACTTCCTTCCATACTGTAGCAAAAATGACCCCATTTATGGAACTTTATGAATATCATCCACTGTCCATCACATCATATTAAAAATAAAATTCTAAGGTTCAGGCAGTGGAAGATCACATCCAACATCAAAAACAAGTTCTCCAACTCTTAAAGGATAACCTCACTTTGGCATATAATAAAATGAAACAACAGGCATATCAACATTGCAGTGAAAGAATTTTTTATGTAGGTGATCGGGTATTTCTACGGCTACAACCATACAAACAAATTTCCTTCAAGAAATATGAGAAGGATAATAAATTATCATTAAAGTATTATGGTCCATACAATGTGTTGAAAAACATTGGTATTATGGCATACAAATTGGAGCTTCCTACAGCTTCCCGAGTGCACCCAGTTTTCCATGTTTCATGGTTAAATAACGTTATAGGTGACAAGCTCCCAATTCAAACAATATTGCCAAAACTTGATGAGGAAGGAAAAATCATATTGGAACCTAAAGAAGTCACAAAAACAAGAACTCGACAACTACAAAATCGATCAATTTCAGAGTATCTCATCAAGTGGAAGAACTTACTTGTTGAATATTCCACATGGGATGATGATAATTTATACACAAACATACAGAACTACTCAATCATTGAGAACAACACTTGTACGAAAGAGAGGGGCATGTTACGTCCCTATAATACTAGTGTATTCCCTTATTATTATTGTCTTTGTATCCCCTTATTATTATTGTTGTGCCCTTACATTATTATTGTTATTTTAGCTTTGACTATATTGTGACCCCTTGGACTCCTATATATAGAAAGGAGGTCATGTCATTTGTATCATCCAAGAATTGTTCATTTGTGTAATGTAAAGGAGGGTTCCTCCTCAAAGAGGTTGATTTTGAAGTCGTTGATCTATATTTTATTCCATTTTGTGAGTTGGTTGCATAACACAACACACCATCACAATGATGCCTGATGTCAAGCCTGTTTAGCAGAAGTTAAGAAAGATTCATCCAAATTTGTAGAATCAAATAAAAAATGAACTAAATGAGATCCTTAAAGCAAAAATCATTTTTCCAGTAAGGCATTCCATATGGGTATCTAGTTTAGTACATGTCAGGAAGAATAATGGTGACATTAGGACTTGTATAGACTTTCACAATTTGAATAAAGCCTATGAAAAAGGAAAGTTTCTTTTACCATAAATGGAATAAATCTTGTAGCTAGTCCCAAGTTATGAGCTTATGTCCTTTGTTGATGGTTTCTTAGCTTACAATCAAGTACTTGTTTATCCAGACAATAGATTAAATACTACGTTTGGAACTAAATGGGGAACTTACGCGTATTAGAAAATACATTTCAGATTAATAGACACGGGAGCTATTTTCCAAAGGGCTATGGACATCGCGTTCAAAGGTCTAATTAAAAAAACATTTTCTTTTTTATTTGTATGACATTACCATATATTATAAGAAGAGAAACAACCATTACCATGACCTAAAAACAATATTTGAGAGTTGAAAAATATGGGATTTCGCTTAATCCTAAAAGGTCATACTTCGCTCTAAGTGAACAAGAAAATCTAGGATTCATTGAATTTGTATAGATCGAAACAAAATTAAGGCTATTTCAGAAGTCCCTTTGTCCCATAACAAAAAATCAATGCAATTGTTTTTAGGACAAATTAATTTCGTAAAGAGATTTGTTCCTGATTTTTCCCAAAATGTTTTACGTTTGCAGATCATGATCAAGAAAAAAATCTATTTTTAAATGGGGAAATAATGAAAGGGAATCCTTTCAAGCAATCAAAAAAGCAATAATTGACGCTCTCTCTTTAATCACCCCCAATTTTTCTGATCCTTTTATTTTGTATACTTTTTCTTCTGAATTTTATTATGTCGCAATGCTAACAAAAATCAATGATCAAAATATAGAAGCACTTATCTCTTTCTTTAGTTCAAATTTTCATGCAGCAAAACTCAATGATTCTGAAATAGAGAAACAAAACTTCACATTATTCAAGACTATCAAACATTTTAGACCTTTCCTACTAAAATCTCATACAAAATTTATTGTTCTATTCTCAGCAATGAGGCAAGTACTTGTACAAAAGAGTTAGTTGAGAAAAGGGAAAATTGGGTGACAACTCCGCAAGAATATGATCTTGACATTAAACTTGCTAAAACTATTAGAGGATGAGGTTTTTGTAGTATGATCACTGGAGCCTCAAATATTTTAGCAAATGAATTTTCAAGTAATAAAATGCGAATATCTAAGGTATGTCTTACTAACACTGAATCCCAATATGCTGACCTTTTTCTTATTGATGGTTATGCTCCACTAGAACTTAATCATAAAATAAGAAGTGCTCTAAGACTTAAAGAAAAGAAATATGAGATCATTGATGGTGTGTTATTTACAAGAAATTATGACTCCATTTTGTTAAGATGCGTAGAAAAATTTAAGGCATTTTTTTTTTTTTTGCAGGACCTCCATGATGGGCCAACTGGAGGATATTTTGGAGGAGACAATACTACACATAAAATCCTTCATGACATATATTATTGGAGAACATTGTTCAGAGATACACATGCCTATGTGAGAAAATGAAAAATTTGTCAGACCATTGTAGGAAGACAAAGGAAACCAGCCCAACCACTCCAGCTAGTTAACATTGAACAACCTTTCGAACAATGGGGACTAGACATAATAGTTGAGGTCATTTCTAAGAAGCATAAGTTCATCCTCACTACCACATATTATTTCACAAATTCGGTAGAAGAAATTCAACTAAAGGTAGCTAATTCTGATAACATTATTGAACTCATTGATCAATTTATTATTACAGATTTGGATTACCTAATACACTCATGTTTGAAAATGCATCTTATTTTTAGGAAATAGTATGACTAAGTTTGCATGAAAAATATGATTTAAGATAAAATACTTCACTAATTATTATCCTCAGGGAAATGGCTTAGAAAAATCCACCAATAAGAACCTCATTAGGGTTGTCAAGTGAACTGTTGATCAAAGCCAAAAGAATTGGCATAAATATTTGGTGTTTGCCTTATGGGCTGATAGGATAGCTATGAAAGCGTCCATCAAAACTACTCCTTTCAATTTAGTATTTGGAAAAGAATTTATCTCCCTCCCAATCTAGCTCTTCCTTCATTAGCCTTAGTATAATTTATTGAATAAAAACCCTCCTCTTTTATACAACTAAGGACGTCTCAAATTCTAAAATTAGAAGAAGAAAGGGAAAAGGCTAAAAAAACCCATGCACATCATCAATGGTTAGTAAAATATTCATTTGATGCAAGCTGAGTTAGCAAAAAATATTTTCAAATTGGGGACTTAGTTTTGAAATGGGACAAGGCACATGACAAAAAAGGAAAGCACACAAAATTTCAAAAATTGTGGGTTTGACCATTCCAAATCATTGAGCAGTTAGGTCCATCAAATTTTTGTTTACAAGATCTACAAGGTAAGAGAGATGCTCTTCCTATCAGTGTACTAATCCTCAAACAATTCTTTTCATAGGACTTCCGTTCTACTATACTATAGGTATATATGGATATTTTTGTTATAAATACGATTGAGTAACATATTGTTGGCTTTCATTAAGATATATATTCATTTATCACTTTGACCTTGAAAGGTATTGATTTTAAGAGAAAGGAATTTCAAAATTGAAGATCAAATAAATACATTAAAACTTTGAAATTTTTATACATTAAAATTGTAAATCCTTATGAATTCAATTTCATAAAAGCTTCCATTTTATATAATCAGTCAATAAAGATTTTTTTAACAAAGTAAAAGGCTATTTTGAAACCTTAGTATCTTTAACCTCAATTTTCATCCACTACTCTTAAGGAGTAGGTGAACCTCCCCACTCATTGTTCATTGGTCATGTCATCATGAGCTTACTTACCATCATCATAAGGAAATAACAAGGTGACATTATCATTACTAGCCACTAAATCAGGATAGTGGCTTGTGCTTAGTAATCATAACACAAGGATTCTCGTCACGAGCTAGCTTGTTCAATTATGTTATCACTTTTGAATTGCATTGTCATTATCTGGCCACCAAACCAGGATAATGGCTTTTAAATATCCGTGAAAAGGAAAATGAATCCTCAAAATTACCTATAAACATTTACGAACATGGATGGGATACTGGTTCACCATTTGGTAAAAGATAACCCTATCGAGGCTATGGGCATCTACTGACAGTAGTGTCTCTATCTATGATAAAATAATTTCACCAAAAGCTAAGTTTCAATATCCTTCTACTTTATCTTTATTACCAATTAAGGACTAGTTTTAATGATTAAAGATTCTTTACCTATAAAAGTGATAAGGGACCTTACAATTAAATGAAACTTTTAATTCAGAGTAATTTTATTTATCTCATTTTCAAAATGTTTTTCTTTCGTTAGGATCATTGCTTTTAAGTTTAAAAGTTCGTTTACAGATTGTTAGAGAAAACTAGTACCTCTAGTGAATCGGTAATTGTTGTGGTACCCAACAATCCCATTTATTTATAGTTAGAACATTTAAATAATGGTGACCCTTTTAATTTTTTCTTTAGGTTTTATAATAAATAAATTAATCATAATAGGTTTATATATTTCAAAATATTCCAAAAAACCCAAAATATGTCATTTTGAATTATCTTTTAGGTTTAAGCCTTAGTTGAATAACTTAGGTTTACTTTTTAAATAACATCATGCATTGCAAATGTTTAGAAGTCGCGATAATATCCCTTATCAAATTTTGCGATGTGAAATATCCTTTGCAAATAAAGCTTCTCTCAATAAAATGAAGAAAATAAAGGAAAACACCCTCCCTGATATAAAGCCTCATCTAACCCACCATAAAGACACGAAATCATCACAGATCGTGAATCACAGATCCCTATCGGCTCTTTATTATATCATACATCTCTATGTTGGGATTGTGATAGAAAAGAAACATTGCCTGATGTTCGATGTGATGTATGTGATATTGCATATCGGAAACCACAGATCACAGATTGTAGTGTCACTTCAAATGAAATACTTCCAAATAATTTGTGCAATGCGAATTTTCTCAGTAAGATCCACTTAATGAGGATCCACGTGTACTTAGATTTTCATTAAATTTAAAATCTAATGGTTTTAATGTCCCTTGTTTGATGAAATTGATTTAATTGGCAAGTTGTTTTTTGAAATGTATGTATTTATCCCACATGTCCTTTGCCCTTGGAGATCTAAAACATTCCTATGTGTTTCCTTTCTGTAGGATAATACTAATAAATGACATTTTGTTGAAATTTCCAAAGTACAAAATAAAGGAAAAAGGCCATTTTTTCAAATAGAAGTAACTCGGTCTAAACCAGAAGCAACAAAGATGGATCCATTATTCACAGACACTACATGCATGCCAGATTGTGGTACCTCCTCCTCGGAATTGATGTATAATCTATTTCAAGAAGAAATCCCCAAGGTAGTAGTATCCAAGAAAGCAACAACAAACACCCCATTATCATATCAATCTACCTTCCCTGATGTTGTCAATTCCTTTCTTCATGGAATTTTTATGCCGCATAAAATCCTACCCTATGTAGATATCATAAAGTGGATGATTGATAAATTTAATATCTAAGACAAGACATTCTTGACATGAATGATAATGATAGTACAATCCTTCAAAGCTACAGATTTGAAGAGAATGTATCGTTTTCTAAACCCCAGGAAGATTAACGACAATAATTTTCTGAAAAGGTTTGCAGAGAAGAAAAAATTAGAATTGGAGCCAAATAGACAATGGAGGCAAGACCCAAGAAAGCACAAGCATGATAGTAAGGGTATGTATTCTTTAGCTTCTGTTGTCGGTCTGTTTTGTTATAGTGCTACTATGATATGTAGAATGTTCGGTTCTTTGAACACACAAAAATTTACAGTTGAATGGGTTTTGTTGATTCAAGATGCTTCTAATTCTGAAGTTATGGATTGGGCTACTATCTTGTCCAATAATATTGCATCCAAAAGCTTAGAACATAGGCAAAAGCATAGTGTTTCAAAAATAATCGTGCCAACTCTTTATATGAGTGCCTATATTATGAATGTCATTTGTTTCTCTTTTAATTTTCCTTTAATGGAATGGAAAGGGACACTCAAAGATCCTACACAAATTCACTTATATCATGATATGCAATGGGAATATAATTACCAACTTCATTTTTATGGAATTTGCAATAAATTAATGTTGCCTTTTTACAAAATAATTTTTTATCAAAATGCCCCCAAGTTGTCTAAAGAAGCCACGACAGACTTCACAACTATTGGCAGCTGGTTTATTGAAGAGAATTTTACTTATGTCAGAATATTTGGGAGTTATTTTGCTGAACATGTTCTTCCTATTTATGTTCCTGATAAGATTTTGACTCGAGAAATCACCTATCAAACAGTAGGTCATGGTGTGACTAAAGTATTGAAAGACCCAAAAAAGACTCTTTGGCCACAATTTCCTATTCAATGTGAAGTCTATTCTCTCGATAATTACAATCATGTTTTCATAGAAATCAAACAAATCAAGGGCATGCAACTCCCCACTATTCCTCCTAGATTGTATGACCCTAAAAAGGTCATTCATGATTTCACCACTCAGGATAAAATAAGGCCACTTGTTCATCAACCTGATGAGTTTGATGGTTTTTTTAAGACACGTGAGTCATACAAAAAGGTGGAAATTTTAGCACAAATTTGTCTTGGTCCCAAGGATTTTGTCTTATTCCAAGAATATAGAAATAAAAGGTTAAGAAAACTGCCTTTTGAATGTCTAATTTCTTTACAGCTAGAGTTACCTATAGGAAAGTCTTTGCCGTTGTCTACAATGGAAAAATAAAAGATACCCACTACTACACTTTCAAAGAAACAAATAGAAGAACTCATCTCTAATAGCAAGATCGATAAAGTGTGGGATCAATTGCACAAAGAGCTATATAGCACACATGAGAAGGAAGTTCAAGATTCAACTTCAATGGAGATAGATAAGACTCCTGTAACTAAAAAGATAAAGTCTCATGTGAATGAGTGATGAAGTGAAATAATGGATAAAGAAGTTATCTTGACAATCCCTACCTGCGCGATTGTTCTCAAAGTCGAAGAGATTCCACCTCTTGATATTTTCTACAGTCATGAACATCGTGCCACTGTTATCCAAAAAAATAAGAAAAGAAGAATGGAACATTATTAGGAAATTATTCCCCTAAGTGTCCCATTAGATGTGGTATGGAAATATTATCAAGCTAATTCGTCTGATGATTTAGCTAAGGTATTGCAATATGTAGAAGCTTATGATAAGACCACCATTTTCAAAGTTATTGAGGTTCAAAAACTGGTTAAAGAGAGAGATGAAAAAATATTGCAGTTAGAAAAAACACTACTTAATTCAAAACATGATATTGAGCAAAAATGGAAAATCAAGTTGTAAGAGTTACAAACTCAGTTTAATCAATTGAAATTTCAAAATGAAGTTGATATTCAGAGCTAAAATGCTGAGATTGACTAGCTTCAACTTAAAATAACTCAGATACAGAAGGACACTAATATTGAAGGATTTAGAAAGCAAGTCAGAGAGATCAATGCTCTCCTCACCCAAAAAAAGGTGAAATTCTATAAGAAATTGAATATCATCAATGACTTCTGCAAAAACAGTGGCTCATTGATTAATCAAATGCCTGAATTAAGAACATACTATGAAGATATCAACAATAATGTTTATGACTTCATCACTTGGCAGGAAAATACATGTGGAATGAAATCAAATCTTCCCAGAATACAAGAGTCTTACAAGTATCTTCTTTTCAGAGATTGGGATATTAGATTAAAATAGGTTGAAGAAGAAATCTACAGAGCACAACACCTAACAGGCCAGGTTACCCAAACTGTTAGAGAATTTCAAGCATATGCTAATCTTATTACAGAGTTCCCATGAGAATTCCTGCCAGATACTCGAACACTTATAGATTACTGGCATAAAAAACCAAGGAAAAAGAAGATAACATCAAGAAATTATCTAAGTTAAATCTTGAATATCATCAATAGGTATTGGTAAAGCCCTATGGTCAATGGTTAGTTCTTTGCAACCTTGTTAATGCAACTAAATACATAATCCCAACTCTTTCAGATGACTTGTTTATGGGACAAATGTGGATTGGGCCACCTCATCCCACATAATTGAAGCTGGTGGAGGCTATTTACATGTTACGAGAGAAAATGGCAGAGAAATCAACTTCCCATCTTTAGTTTCTTGTTATAACTGAAGCAATTTCTGTCTTTTTGTTTCCTATTTTGAGGAGTATTTATTTTAACCTCCTCAGTGAAATATTTACTTTCTATTTTGATAGTATAAATTTTATTTATGAATACCCTCTCATGTCAATAGAGAAGGGGTTAAATTTTTTTGTAAGAAGACTTAAGGAACTTGCACTTCTGTGTTTCTTTGATAATTTTAATAGAAAGGTTGGGCTAGAGGTTGTCTTCTTCCATGAGCAAAGCACTGATATATGTGGTACTATTATATTTGTATTGATGCTATGTTTTAATTATAAAAGTTAGTCAAATTTAATTGTTGTTTTATTATATGCAATATCACAACTCAATTAAGAATTGTTTCACTATCGAAAAGTGTTACTTGTTATATTTAGTTGTATGTCTGAAATGGTATGATTTTTTATGTGATATGTTCTTAACAATTAAATTTATTAATTATTTAATAAATTTTATTATCTTTAATTCATTTTAACTCTTTTAAATGTTTGATGATCTATATTGTCTTTCATTTATAAAGAAATCTTTATAAAATCACACATGCAAAGTGAGTTATATCTTGGGAATTAGAAAGATATATATAGATTTATTTATTTGCATCCATATTTATTATATCAAATCATCTTCACCCCATCTATATCACATATCACACTCCATCATATATTTGAACAGGAAATTGGTCCCTATATACCCAGTCAGAACTGATATCCCAAACGGAAAAGGAACGATATTCAAGTTCGTGACTGGGTGGTCTCCCCGATGTTGAGGCAAGGACATTTCCAGCCTTCAATAGTAACTCATACAAATGAAATTCACACTTTCTCTTTAGAATATTTTACTCCAGGTCCACTAATGGCAAATGGTCCAAGTCTATAACAGGCGGGAGCATTGGTTTTTCCTTAGTCATTCTAGATTTTCCCTTCGAAAAAGACATCGGAAAGAATACACAAACAGGAAATGATGGTTACCAGGTAATTGGTCGGATTGCATGTGTTTTATGTTGGGTCATTCTACTAAGGTTGTACTGGAGTTTGGTACACATATTTCCTTAACAGAATGTGTAAAGGGATAATAGGCAAACTTTGTGTTTATTATATAAAGAGGGGAACCATTTATGAGATTTGTTATTGGTGTACGGTATATATGGCAGAAACGACTATGATTGGGTAATGGTTTTAAAATTATATAAGAGGCAGTGGACAGCTGGCAGTAGTGGACTGGATATGGCAGGAGAAAAAACTGTCAAAATAGGCATGGGTGGTTTCAACAATGGTCGCTGGCGGATTTTGGAGGGGGGTTGGTAAGTTATTTCAGGGGGGAGGGGGGGAGGTGGGGTCAACTACTCTATGTTCAACAAGTTGCGATAATGGTTTGAATTAAAACTTCTTTCTTGACCCCCCCAGTTAAATGTTGGACATGTGAGGGGGATGAACTACCTTCCCCACCATTGATCGGGCAGAATAAATCTTAGTTGTTGTTTGCAGCGCTTTGTTTATTCACAAGAGAAAAATAATTTGTCATTAACTTTACCTAATGCATATAAAAATTATATAAATAAAATATCCAATGTTCTAAATTAACAAAAAAATAACTTTTATGAATCTGATAATGCCATTTAAATGTGCATCACTAATTTTATTCTTTTTCTAGGGATTTCATTCTTTTTCTCAATACTTTTCTTCTTTCCAATTTTATTTTTTATCCCTCTTCATTTTTCTTTCCTTATTTGTCTTTATATATATATATTATTTTATCTTTTTTACTTTATTCTTTCTTTCTTTTTCTTTTTTTTCTTTTTTTGTTGACATATAAATGTAAAAATGTAGAATAATGTTACAACACATAGTTTGGTGATTGTGATATGAGAATTGATGGCAATGTACTAATGTGAGGTTCCATTATCCACTACTATGTCTTCAAATATTGATGATTTATCTAGGATGTGCTTCATTTCACCCTCCAAATGGTTTGGGTGAGTGGTGGAACCTTCTAAGTTAGCATGAGTTTTCATTTCTCCATCATGGTCGAAAATTTCTTTATTCTCACATTATAGCATATTTGTGTCTAGTCTCCATGAGTGTCCTTCTTGTAACCTCTTATTCCTAACCTCCTTGAGAAACATCTCGCCATGATAGGCTCATATCACTTGCAAATGAATTTCACAATTGTCTGATAATCACCTATTCAATTTGTGTTTTCTCATGTAACATGCTGACTCTGATGGGACATTATGCAAGGATTTAAGGGAAAGGATCTAGGAATTTCATAGTTGTGCATTGTAAGGATAAATAGGTGGCCATGTTATTCACTACAACCATGCAATGTGCAATAATGGAAGGCTCATCAAATCTCTGTGCAGAGGGAAAGTCTAGGAGACAAGGGTGATGGGTTTGCTCATTTAGGATACACAGTGAACAGTGCTCAAGGAATAGGAAGCATGGATTTCACAGTTTAGATTTGCAAGGACTATTATATTAGCCTGTTTTCCACTAGAAATACACAATGCATAGTTGAGTTAAGGCAAGCCAAGGAATTTTGTAGTTGAGCAAATGGAGCAAAAAAGGGAGACAAGGTTGTGCACTGTAACTTCACAGTGCCCAATAATTAAAGACGAGGCTTTGGGTATTATATAGTGGATACTTACAATATTCCTAAGATGACTCCACAATTCACTACTACTCTACAATGTGAAATACAGGATAGGATGGATCATGGACTACGCAACAGGCAAGGCTAAGAAGCAAGATCTAGGTCTGTACTATGAGGTTGCTAAATGTGTAGTTGGTTGAGGTTGTCCTCAAGATGGGAATAGTGCACAGGTCCAAGAGGTGTAGTTATCATCCATAGGTCTTAGGAGTGTGTAGTGCACTCATCACTTGACTAGATAACTGAGTATACTTGTGAGTTTTGCAAGATGTGAGGAAAAAGGTGGACTCCAAAATTGATGAAGTGTGAGATCAATATGACAAGAAAGTAAGTCTTGAAAATGATCACACATAGATATACTATAACATCTCCTCCCACATTTACCGGATTTCACAAGCTCTCTAAGGTAAACATGAGACACATGTCACTATGACATGACCCGAAATCCATGTTCTAGTTAAGAAGGTGTGGCCTGCAAACTAAGCACATGCTAGCATCGAATAGGGACCATAGGTCACTCAGGAGCTAAAAAACCACCCCGGGTGATTAATCCCTAAATTGGAACCTTGTTTCTCTGACCTAGTACCCTAACTCCATGCATAACAAGGCAAGGGTGTGGTTATAGTCCTCCAATGCCACATACAAGCCTTATTCCATGTTGCTATAGCCTAAAATATTCATATATAAGCATGAGGTCTTGGGACCTATGCCACTTTTTAAGGTTAACCTCTAAACCATTACCCACAATTTTCTTTAACTTTCCAGGATCATAATTTACATGGTGACAATGCCAAAAATTAAAACATGAAGCAAGAAATTGACCTAGGCTGCCTAATCCAAGACAAAAAATTCATGAAACATATGGAAAACATGTAAGATATAGGTAATGAATCCATATCTGATCATAAAATGATAGTATTCATTTGACAATCACTAAGAAGGCTTTATACCCTCTTTAGGTAGCTGCAACAACACTTGTTAGTCCATACGTCAATTGACCAATCAATAACTTATCAAAACATGTCAAGTGCCATAGATAGCTTACATCACATAACCAACATGTAACTAACAAATAACCAACATAGAAACCATGGAAACTTATCCATAAATGTAAACATGATAACAATTACTAGCATTCATAGATTAAAATACAAAACTAACACTTTTTAACATATGGAAATGCAAACAAAGTCAGGGACTTCACGTACCACCCGAAAATAGATTGGGTTGAATCAAATCTCTCTTTTATCCAATCAACCTTGTGCCATATTCCAAGCAAGAGTGTGGGAACTCATGGAATAAACCAAAATAAAACCAAACTAGGGCTTCCATAGGCTAAAGCACCAGGACCCTCATCCATAGTGATTCAACCTCTATGGTATGAAAATCACTAACCTCAATGAGATCAATCTCTATCAAAGTTGTCCAAGCCTTAAGGAACTAGTAACTTAACCCACAACCTTTTAGGGCTCCAAAGAATTTGTTCCAACCATGGCTAGCATGAGGTCCCCAGGGTCAATTTTGTTATGTTTTGTGTCAATTTTGTATTATCCTTTGTAAGGAATGTAAAGTCTCCACAAAATGTGGAAAGAGGAGCATGAAGCTAGTAGAAGTCAAAGGGGCTTTAGTCCCTTAGTTGGGTAGGTGATAGAGTTGTTTTGAGACCCACCCATGGTCCATAGACCATGGTATTGTAAAGAAAATTATATATAAAGTTGATTCGTAACAAGTCTTAGAAGTAATTGAACTTGAAGAAGTATTGTAAGGGCAAGGTGCTAAGGCGGGAAAGGTATGTTTCATGTACTTACGCGAAAGGGAAGGCTCCTGCAGCTGAGTGCGTGGAGACCTTGGTAAATCTGCACGCTGAGTGTGTGGGCCCCTGTAGCTAATTGCATAGGGATAAAGAGTCTATTTCTGAATGCTCACACTTAATAAAGATTGTTTTGGGCTGAAAATGATGCATATGTGTTCTTTTATTTACTTCTTCTAAGTTTATATATCTTTGCTTTGTAATGTGTTTTATATGAATGATTTCTTATTTACTACACGAACCTAGCAGATATATAATATTTATGCATAATAAGTACAACTAACTACCTTTGCGAAGATATGGATTTCATTTAGTTAAATTTGCACCAGTTGTCTATTTGGAAGGGATAAATTTGTGTGAAGGTAGATGTAAGTTGTAAGTACGTCAAGATGCCATCACATAGGCCTCTAGATGAAGAAAATTGGTTCTAGCATCCCCCAATACTACTTTGAGTGAGACTATGACCTACGCTAAGTGGGTTGCTTCCAAAAGGGCTAGCATTTTAGGGTTTTGTTGGTTGGCATAGTTAAAGCTAAACTTGGGTCAGACCCCATCATGCCAACAAATGATCATATTTCCAAGACTAGGATCTATCTAAAGAATTTTTTATTTCTAATAAATGGTTTTGTACTAAGAAGGAAATCGAGAAGTGGATCGATCAAAAGTTGCATGTGTTTGTGGTTCAGGAGAATAGAATATGTGATCATCCATGTAACAGTGGTTGGAAAGATACCTGTACAAAGATGACATTGAATCCTTCTCCTATTTCTTCCCCTGTGAATTGCATGAGTGGCTATCTAGATTAGCGGATAGTTAGGGTACATGGAGACTTGATGGACCTATTGTGTGGACTCCAGAGTTGGTGAGGAACGTCGAAGCTTGAGAAAACAACATCGCGCTAGCTATTGATCACTAGATTGATCGTACCATAGGAGGATTTGTCACTGAGCTTGTGATTGATATGGCCACCAGTTATAGAGAAGCAAAGTGTAGGCCCTTCAAGGGACTGCAAGGTAGTTAGTTAAAATGTTTGAAAACTTGGATTAATATGTTTTCATGTGAAAAATGAGTTATTCCATTACCTTGATATTTGGGACTATGCAAAGTGGAAAACCCTTCAGAAGGAACAAAGAATCGGGCTTTGAATATAGTCCTCTATTGGGATCCTCTTCAAGTGATGATGAAGTAACTATTTTGAATACACCACGAAGTGCACTGTAGTTGGTAAGTCAAGGTATCCCGAGGATACCTCATCCATACTCTCCACCTCCGCCTCCACCATTGTTGCATACACATACACCTTCACCTCCACCCCCACCTCCTCCTCAACCATTCAACATGGAAAACAAAATGAACATGCTGATATTTAAAAGGGTAGGGAGCGAGGACCCCGAGAAATTCTGCTTGTTGCAAATGCTATGTGGATAGCGTAGTAGATCACTGATGATAATATAAAGAAATCACAGCTGGTCACAAAACTACATGATAGGGCTCTGACTTGGTATATCAAGTTCTGTCAAGACAGACCTGGTGCAACGGTGGCATCGACTCAGCAACCGTTGAACAATAAGTTTAAGAAGCCTGAGTCTTAGGCACAGTCTGTCATAGAGTTTAAGGAAATAAAACAAAGGGTAAATGAATCCTCGCGGTATTTTGATTAGAGGTTAAAAAGTCTGATCTAGCAGGCTAATATGAACATCACAGATGATCAACACAGAGACAGGTATATTGCTTCATTGTTTCCTCACCTAAGATTACCATTGTCACATCAAAAGATAGGAATGCAAGCAAAGGACGTGGATATCATGATGAGGTTGGAAGCCTCGCCAGTACAAGATACAAATTTTGGAGTACAACAGATTCAGTCGCAACTGGAAAGCCTACACATGGAGTTATACAGGTTTAAAATAGGAAAGGAAGCTCAGCCAGAGGTGCGCGTTGAAGTCTATGTATAAAATGCAACAACAAGGTACATGATAAGGATCATTGCCCTTTTTGAAAATATCGTAGGACTGAGCATGAGAATACCATTATGGTGCGGTATCTGCCAGATAGCTGGTAAGCATGCAACTGATAATTTTCATCTTTTGCAAAAGTTTGTTTAGACACTGCAACTATTGCTTTGTATCTCTTGTAAATCAGTTAGACATGATGAGCTAAATTGTCAAAGTTAAGAATTGATGATGGAAAGTACCCCTACCTATTGAATGTAGGTGTAAAATCAGCCTCAAGATCATGGAACGGGTGCAGCACGGAGGATTCCGAGACCATGGAAGAGGAAGAGGAGGATGGGCTAGCAGAGGTTGCAGATAAGTTATTTTTTATAACTATGGCAAAGCTGGACATTTTTCGTGCCATTATCAAAACCCAACACATCCATCTTTTCAATATTACAGACAGTTCGATCATGTGATATAATACTATCCAGTTTTGATTACAAAGATGTGGCATAAAAAGATGCAAAAACATACGTAAAATATCCAGATGATGAGGGTAGAGCCTTGTGAAGAGGATCATAGTGTCAATATCATAATGTGTAGTGGTATGGCCATAGGAGAAGATAAAGGAAAGAATCTAGAAACCAAAGGATTGGTGCATAAGGCTATTGAAAAGGAAGTCAGGTTGGACCTCAATCAAGCTAAAGAAACTTTTATGGAGCTCGAGAGGAATTTTTTTGAAACTTCTATGTCCAGGTGTCAAGAGAAATTAGTTGGGAACAATGAAGCACAAGATGTGGATCCTTTGTTGTTAACCACTTTTCTCAAAGTTTGTATGAAGTTGTTGAGGGATCAAAATGTGGTAGAAGGGCTCTAGGAGCTGATTAAAAACTGTATGGGAAAATATTTTATTGCTTCAGAACAACGCA
Source organism: Pinus taeda (assembly GCA_000404065.3). Lineage (NCBI taxonomy): Eukaryota > Viridiplantae > Streptophyta > Pinopsida > Pinales > Pinaceae > Pinus > Pinus taeda. Next base: position 35,243 of record APFE030694696.1, on the reverse strand, counting down.
CTATGAGGAAACTAGGTAAACAAAAGAAGTTGACCTGGCGCGAGATGAGGTTGATCACGTAGATAGGAGAGTATGAAATGGATCAAGTTACCTTGGATCTTTGGTTAGATGTGAACGTACTACATAAGCATACATGGGAAAGGATGGGAAGACCTATGCTACAATCAATTCCTATACATCTACGCATGCCCAATCAATAGAAGATCATTCCTATGGGACACCTGTATGGGGTAATAGTGGACATTGAAGGAGCGAGTGCATTATTTATTGGACCTTTGACATGGATGTCATGATTAATTTGAAGAAGTGAAGGATGACATTTGAGAAGAAGGCACTCAGGGTTATTGTGCCACTGAACCCTGTAGAAGGGGCACACTACACTGAACCGGTATGCAATTATGTGGAAGATGATGATTAAATTAGATATACAAGATAACTACACGTGATGAAGATTGGATCAATCCCACTACAAATGGGTGAATCATGTGGGATAGAGACAACTCATGTATGTTAGAATCAGATGAAGAGCTCGAACACTGGCAGAATTAGTTGCATGAAATCTCTACACTACGTTGCAATACAATGACAAAATAATTGTAGTGCATAGCTATAGAGGTAATAAATCTCCCACATTGTGATGGTTTGAATGTTGTTAATCTCTTTTTGGATGAGTTTGAAAGGGAGGTGCCCAAGGAACATCAAATCTAGGCACTTGAATTGACACTGCATGCTAGGCGTACCCATTGGTGGGGTATGGATAAGGAAAGATTTGTTGATTGGAGGGAATACAAGAAGATGATGAACCCAAGGTTTGGATACGCTAATACCTGGATGACTAAGAAATATAGCGGAAAGGATGATCCATGTGAGCACTTGGCATGGTGAACTAAAACTTAGGGAGAATATCCACAACTACAATGGATGCATATCGTTTTTCATACACTCGATACTATCCCAATGAACTAGTATTTGGAAACATAGCTACGCCATGAGATGACTGAATGGGACATCTTAAGGAGAGTTTCTTATTAATTTTCACATTTGAGGGTGGATTCAAGTGCATTGATGAAGCGCTCTAGGAAATTAAGGCCGCTATATTTAGAACAACTGAAGAGCTAGTAGAATGGGTTCAACCATACTAGAGTACACAGTTGCATCATGTGGTAGAATGCTACAATGTGACTGTAGAAGAATAAGAAGATGATCCATGAAAATCAATGTTCCAGAGACCAAAGGACCACCCAAGGTTGAAGGTCCTAAAGTAGCGAACCCTGATATATCATAACCTTTGAAGACTAGACAAGTCAACAGTGAGCCTGATGTGCAACCTAAGTTTGCAACGATAGGAGATTATTGAGATGAAGATACATTTGATAAAGTTGCATAGCTACTGCACAAATACCAGGATGTGTTTCCTACCATGTTCTGAGACTTGAAGGGAATAGCATGGGATTTAGGAGTGATGAAGGTCACTTTAAAGCCTGATGTGAAGCCCGTGAAATAGAGACCTTACGGGTTCAATCCCATGTATAAGTAAAATGTGTCCAAAGAGCTCGAGAAAACACTAGAAACAATAATTATTGAGCCATTAAAAGAATCTGATTGGGTGAGCCGTATGGTAGTTCAACAGAAGAAGAAGAAGGGTGAAATCAAAATATGTGTAGGCCTAAGGAAGCTTGATGATGCATGCATTCATGACCCATTTCCAACACCATTTATGGAGGAAGTTTTGGATCATTTTGGAGGGCAAGAAGATTATTTGTTCACTGATTGGTTCTTATGGTACCATCAGATTAATATCATGTTGGAGGATCATAGGAAGACGACCTTCACGATGGAGTGGGGATGCTTCCATTAACAGTGATTCCATTTGGACTGAAGAATGCACCCATGATCTTTTCAAGAGTTGTAATTGAAGCATTCAAAGGATTCATCCATAAATTCTTAGAAGTGTATTTTGATTATTGGACTATCTTTGGGTTGGTAAAACACCATGTTGCAAGTCTGCACTTCATGTTGGATACTTGTCACAAATACCAAATTGCTCTAAATTTGAATGTGTACCTTTTGCATGCCTAATGGGATATTATTAGGTCATGTGGTCTCCAAGTAGGGATTAATGATAGATCCTACGAAGATAGTAGTGATTGTAAATTTAGAATCTCCAAAGAATATAAAGTAGCTACGCACAACGTTGGGGCACACTGATTACTATATAAAGTTCATCAAATATTATGCATAGATAACCATGCCGATGGAGAAATTACTGAAGAAGGTTGTGACTTTCAATTGGGACGAACAATGTTAGCACAGTCCAGATGTGTTAAAGGAAAAGATGGTGATTGCGCCTATTTTCATATTTCCCAACTAGAAGAAATAATTTCATGTTCATGTGGATGCCTCTTGTATTGTGTTGGGTGCGGTATTGACCCAACTAGGCAAAGGTGAGATATATCACCCTATAGCCCTTGTGAGCAGGAAATTGTCAAAGGTCGAGAAGAACTACTCAACTACCGAGCATGAAGGATTGGTGATGGTCTACATGATAAAAAAGTTTCGACATTATTTGTTGGGCACACATTTGAAAATGTATACAAATCACTCCGCTCTCAAGTACCTAGTCAACAAGCCTATGTTGGGGGCGAAGATCTGTAGATGGTTATTGTTATTTCAAGAATATGATTTTAAAGTGATTGCAAATCCTGGATGGTTCAATGTGGGACTAGATCATTTATCCTAGATTAAGATGGGTGAAGAACCATCTAGTTTGGAAGAAGGATTATCAGATGCATAGCTCTTTGTTGTACGGGTCGCGGGTGATCACTTTGCTGATATAATTCAGTTTCTAACTACTGGAACAACCTCGGAAGGGTATTCTACTCAGCAGAAGAAGGAATTGGTGGTCCAAACTTCCAACTTTTCTATGATTGTGGGACACTTGTATAATATGTGTACTGATGAAATACCATGTCGATATGTTCCATAGTTTGAACGATCTACTATCCTCTCGAGAGCACATGGAGGAGTTGTGGGAGGACACTATGTAGGTAGAGCGACCATGTAGAAGATTCTGCATGCAAGATTATGGTGGCCAACTCTACATAAGGATTCTAAAGCATGTGATGCATGTCAGAGGATGGGAAAGCCATCGCAAAGGGATAAATTTCCCTTGAATCCTCAAATTTCATTACAGGTGTTTGACAAATGGGTTATTAACTTTGTGGGTGTGATACAACCCCCTAGGGAAAAAGACTGGAGCACGGTATATTATTACTGTGACTGAATACTTGACAAGGTGGGTAGAAGCATAATCAGTGAATAACTGTAGAACCACTATAGCCACAAAGTTCCTATTTGTGTATGTCTTGACAAGTTTTGGGTGTCTTAAGATACTAATGAGTGATGGGGTATGCACTTTCTGAATGAAACTATTACCGCGATTCTTGATGCATTTTAGGTTTATCGTCAAAAGAGTATGCCTTATCATCCTTAAGCGAATGGTACAGTTGAAGCATTTAATAAGATCTTTGAGAATGCATTAGAAATGGTCTGCAACATGTAGAGAAACCATTGTGATGTGCGCACACCAGGGGTCTTGTTAGCATATAGGACAACGTGTAAGAAGTTGTCTCGACAAACCCCATTCAGGCTAGTCTATGGGATAGAGGCTTTGATGCCTATGGAGTATATTGTGATGAGTTTGTGAATTGTAGCATTAACTGATATGGTGGACCATGAAACTATGGAGGAAAACCTCGCGCAGTTGATGGAATTAGAAGAAGACCGATTTCTAGTAGGATTTCACCAATAGGTGCAGAAGGAGCATCAGAAGGCCTGGCATGATCGACATATTAAGATGCGTACCTTCAAGGTGAATGATTTAATGCTCATATGATATAAATTTAATGAAGTTCCATGGGAAGTTTCAAATACACTGGTTGAGACCCTATGTATTCAAGGAAATTACAGATGGTGGCACAATTTAGCTCGCGAAACTGAATGGGGAAATATTTCTAGGAGGAGTTAATTGGAGTCAAGTGGACTTATATCAAGGGGATACTGCCCCTATGCAATGACTAGATGATAGCAGGACATTATTAGTACTCCAGACAGTTGCAAGGAAGTATAGGACTATAAACTACACTATGCCAGGAGGAGTTGCACCAAGAGAGTTGCACCATGGAGGATGGTTCCATGCAAAGGAGTCCTAAAATATATTTTATATGCAATATAGCTTACTGGATGTTGAAAATACCATAAGGAGGAGCACGTAGACAACATTTATGGCACAAATATTTGGCAATCTATTGCCAAAGATGCATTTATGACAAGATTTTGGAGGGAACTATTGGATTTGAATTCGAAATTACCTATAAATATGGCATGTTGACCTACAATAGAATAATTTGCCTTCTAAACATTATTTGAAAGCTCTATTGTCTAAAGTGTATGAACTGGGAAGATTGATATGAACTTTTGTCACAGGCGATGTTCCCAAATTTTCTTGAGTGGAACAGTGAGCTCATCTTCGAGAAAATGTCTACAACTGATCCCGCAAATGCTGCACCCTATGGAGGTTTGAAAGAAAGGGAAGATGGACAAGGTGAAAAAACTATACGAACCCCTGGATATTTATGAAGAGGAGCTTCATGAAGGGGCTGATGAGTTGGATGCTAAGGAGGGTGAGCCTATCACTAGGCTCCCGATGTATATCTGTCCGCGATAGGGAAAAGTGAAGATACCCAAGGATCCTGATTCTGGCAAATTTATGGTATCTACAACATTATTGTTAGAGAAGGTGTCATTTGAGGGTGCTCTCTTAGCACACATTCCTACATAGTAAATAAAGGATTGGGATCTCATTAACCACGAGAATTTTTTTGCATTTGTCCAGAAACAAAGACATGACAAAAACCTACTATGAGGAGACTGGGGTAACGCGATTGGAGACTATGAAGTGGGTCGGAAGGATTAAAAAGATTGGGTTATTGAACATGTTGTGGGTACCAAACTTTAGTTTAACCACTATCAACATGGTGTGCGTACGCTAACTACTTACATTAGTTCATGATGGGTGTCTCTGGATGGGAGAACCCATCCCCATCATAGACATGCTGATCCACAATATTACAAGATTTCCCTATCAAGGGGTGCATTCAGCCAAGGAGTTCGAAGGAAAAAGAAAGTAGAAGAAACTCATGGATAGGATGAGGAACGAGTTTGGCTTGATAAAGAAGTCATGTGGATACTCCATCCACTCCATTAAAGACAAGGCATTGTAGTTTTCAATCAAATTTTGGCCTGCAAGGTCATGAGAAAGTGTCGCACGAACGAGGTTCCAATGCGAGTTATTTCATTGGGTACACAGTGTGCCAAGGGGGTGCAATACAACTTAGTGTAGTGCCTCTACAAGGAATTCCTGATCAAATGTTGTGAATCACAGGACGATGCCAAGGAATATCACTATGCCTGGCTAGTATTGTTGATTTCCCTCGTTGCATGGAGGCTTCGAGAGGATAGCCAGTTCCCTCCATAGGATGACGATTTACTGAAGGCCGTGAAGTATGCTTCACTATGGGAAATGAAGGACCTAGAGAGGGTTATGGAGACAAAAGTATTTTGGGTGCTGGTCGAGATGGACCTTCACACCGTGATCAGCTAGAGGCCAAGGCAGTCACCAACATTATTTGGGTAATTAGAGGGCTATGTGGAGTTTAAAGTGGATTTTCACAATGTATCCATCCGCGTGAGGAAAAATCCTAAGAAAGTACGGTACAAGTTTCCATAGCTAGTCACTAGTGCATGTGTATAGGAAGTCGTGGTAGAATCACCAAGTTAGTGGCAGTAGCCATCAAATCTTAGCGCAGGAACCAACATGGTCGTGGAAAGTTCCTTCATGTAGGACATAGTACTAGAGAATAAAAAGGAAGTTGAGCAAGTTGTTGCTTGAGGAAAGGAAATGCAGAAAAGGAAGGAAGTTGCTAATAAGGTAGCTGATGACAAGGTGCATGCTACAAAGTAGGCCACACTAGAAGTTGAGGAGTCTTCTTCTCAACATAATGCAGATAAGGAAGGGTCTGAGGAGGAAGGAGGTGATGGTGAGAAGAAGACAAAGCCCTTTAAATTATAGAAGTGATCCAAGGAGATGACTTCTAGACCTAGGAAGAAGCAAAAGTCAAACAAGCATAAACATTAGGCTCCAATGGTCCTCACTGAGGGGATCTTTGATGAGATCGGACACAAGGTTCGCGACACAACCACAGAGTTGTGGACATAGTTCATGTAATAGTACATGCAAATGTTGGGGAGCATGCAAAAGGATCTGTCTGAGTTAGAGATTCAAACAGGTCGAATTTAGGGAAGCATGGGACACGCGAGTGAGATTTAAGCGAGCCTACAGCAAGCGATAATATCAATGGTAGACATAGACAAAACTCTCGACTTTAGATTTATTCCTTTACTAGATGGGTCACTGTATGTAGAATAAAATGAAGAAAACACCCAAATCGAATAGATAAAATATGTGGGTGTCAACTTAGTCGTGCTGCCTATTTAGACCCTCCACCCACTTTGTCATGGGGTATCATACGAGATCAGGATTAGGGAGCAGTGCACACTACTAGTTATCAGCGAAGTCAAGATGAATAATGAGAATATTTTTTCAGAAAAGGCTATGGCGCTGAAGGAAAAGGAAGAATTGGCCACATAAAGCCAGAGCTTGGAGGAAGCAATTACGCAGGCATGTTAAACACTACCATAACTTCACATTCCAGACGATGTTGTAGAAATGATGAAAATTTAGAAGTTGGCTACCATAGCTAGAGAATCAAAGGATGAGGTCGACCAAGTAATATTTGAGTTCCAAATGAAGATCTCAGAGCTCGATTTGAAATTTCCACCACAAAATATGCCATAAGTCAGGGAACAACATGGAGCAACTATTAGAGAAAGTATGGCCACTTTGGATGTGGTCGTCACAAGTTGCACAATGATCTTCGAGTAGGTAGTGGAACTATGGACAAATCTACAAGAAGACCCAAACATATAAAAACTTGGCACAAATATCAGGGAGATGCAACAACAGTTTGATGAACTTAGGGGGACTGCACACACTTTGGTCCCAATCCAGTGCTTCACTTGCCTAATAGAAGCAAAATAGATTCAAATGTGGATTGAGGAGATGTAAACAAAAGAGGATGTCTTAAAGGCTAGAATATAGCCATGGAAAGAGGAAGAAAGTCATCTTAGTTTGTTAGTCTAGGAAAAATTAAAGACACTCTGGTAGACTCAAAGGACAATGAGCCTCACGATGGAAGGCCCAAATACAGAAAAGCTGGTAGAGGAATTGCAACAGGTCACAATACATGGTTCTACTGACATAGTTGTGTTGAAGATGAAGTTCAATGACCTCCATAATAAGATAGAGGCACTGATTGAGTGAATCAAGGGAGAGCCACCCAATTTGTGTTGGGGGCCTATTAGGATGAGGTCTCTGGGGTCAATTATGTTAAGTTTTGAGTCAATTTTGTATTATCTTTGGTAGCGAATGTAAAGTCTCTGCAAAATTTGGAAAGCAGAGCATGAAGCTAGTAGAAGTCAAAGGGGTTTTAGTCCCTTAGTTGGGTAGGTGATAGAGTTGATTTGAGACCCACCCATGGTCTGCGGACCATGGTATTTTCGAGAAAATGCTATAGACAGTTGAGTCATATCAAGTCCTAGAACTAACTAAACTTGAAGAATCATTGTAAGGGCAAGGTGCTAAGGTAGGAAAGGTATGTTTCTTGTACTTAGGCGAAAGGGGAAGGCTCTTGTAGCTGAGTGCGTGGAGACATTGGTAACTCCACAAGCTGAAAGTGTGGGCCCCTGCAGCTGAGTGTGCAGGGATAAAGAGTCCGTATCTAAATGCTTACACTTAATAAAGACTATTTTGGGATGAAAATGATGCATCTGTGTTCTTTTGTTTACTTATTCTAAGTTTATATATCTTCTCTCTGTAATGTGTATTATGTGAATGAATGCTTATTTACTACATGAACCTAGTAGATCTATAATCTTTATGCATAATGAGTATAACTAAGTACCTTTGTGAAGATCTGGATGTCATTTAGTTAAATTTTCAACAATTGTCTATTAATAAGGGATAAAGTTGTGTGAAGGTAGATCTAACAGAAGGACTTTAGGAAACCATCATACATGTCTATGGATGTAGAAACTTTGTTCTAGCATCCTCTAATACTGCTTCAGGTGAGACTACAACCTGTGTATGTGGGTTGTTGTCGAAAGGGCCAACAGTTTAGGATTTTTTTGGTTGGCGCAGTTAAAACTAAACCTGGTTGGGGCCCCATCAAGCCAACACTAATAATTCAACTCAAGTTGTTGCAGGGCTTCCAGAGCATTTTTTTCCAACCCACAACCATAAGGAGCATGAGCACAAATTAGAAAAACAAGAGGCCAGAAAACCCACAACGCCATGGCTATACAAAAAATGGAAAGGAATGGCTAAAACCACTATCAATCCAGGAAAATCTCCATTCAAGTGACAACACATAACTAGAGAATCACATGCATATACCATGGATCTAGAAATGAACAAGGAAATCACACATGCAACTTGTTACCTGCAAAGAAATCTAATTGTAGTTATTGATCCAACTATTTCCTTTCACTACCTACTTTCATTTGCCTTCTTTATCCAAATTCTAGTGAATACTAGAGTGCTCCAAGCATGCTCCACGAATGCTCTGAGTGTGCAAGACTATGAGAGAATGAGAGAATGGAAAGAGAGCTCGAAAACTGAACTAATAGAATCTAAACCAACAAACTTATGTGAACAAATTCTTTGAAGCCTTTTTATCATTGATGCCTCTATTTTATTCATTTTACTTAATTTTTCCTCTAATTTCCTTAACATTAAAATGTGTTCCTTCATCTTCCTTTTCTCATATTTTACTTTTTTTTCATAATTAAAATTCCATTTATTGCCTCTTTTCATTTACCAATATAATTTCTAATTTCCATATCCATTAATTAATCACAACTGATGCCCACTAAATTATTTATCCCAACATTCACCTTATAACACATGTCTGATGACCTTGATGTTATTTTACTTACATGGAAATTCAACTAGGGGATGTTAAAAACCCCTCCCCCTTATGGGAACACCATCTTCAGTGCACTATGACACCTATAACTAGAAAACAACTCAAAAGAAAAATATACTTCCCATCGAGGTTTATAACATAACTCAATGTAGTATTTACAATCATATCTTGTTGGAAACAAAACAAACATACTGCTTATTGGAGCTTTACAACATGACTCATTGGGTAATTTACAACAACATACATATACATATAAATATAGAAAAAAATCATTTTCTTGAACCATCAAATAATGAAGGATATAAAGCTTACATTTGATTAACCATCTCCCATGTAACTTCATTGAGCCTAAAGTGCTTCCAATGTGTTGATCTGAAGATGATCTGAGGTTGTCATTGATGTCAACCCAAGAAATGCCAAGGATGACCCTGAACTTCCATGGCACATTGGGAATCATCATTCATGATTTCTCCTCTCATAACCATAATAGAATACTCTACTAAAAAAATACCTTTCCAGTGGTATATATCTATCCTCGTAATTCCTCACAGTTTGTAAGTTATCAAGATTGAAGTTATTAAACCCAATTAGTGGGCTAAAACCCCATGGGGTTGTGGCATGGAATTTATCATTTATTTTGGTCATTGAATAGTCAATAATTAATATTTTTTTAAGCTCCTAAAATCCCTCCAACATTCTCTATAGAAGCCCATCTCAACTCTATAAAATGAAATCTCATATAGCCTCCAAAAGTAGTGATCATGGAATTTCCGCTATAACTTTATTTCTGTGAAATATTAGATGCTGAAATTAAAACCCATTTGAGAGGAAATATTGATGAATTCCATGACGAAATTGTAGGTCTTGGTTAGCTACATTTTCAAAGATATGATCTATGGAAGTTAGGGTCTTTGCAGACTCCCGAATTTCATCTCAAAGAGGTGACCTTGGGAAAATCATTATCACTCTCTCTTTGAGAAGTGGATTCGAATTCTATAAAAGGTGATAGATAGTGCACAGACTATAATTCTTTGTATATCAATTTTATAGCTGAATGAGGAAATAGTGAGACATGGCATGTCGTACAAGTTCGCTCTCAAGAACTAGTCCATAATTAGGTCATTGTGAGAGATTGGGTGTAAATTTGCCTTGAATAATCCAAATTGAGCCAGACCTCTAGCGTTGGAGAGAAGACTCAGAGGGCCACTTCAGGACCTAAAATCACATATTGGAGATCTAAAGTCACATAGATAGATCAGATTCAATATCGTGCTCCTAGAAGGCAAGAAAAAAACTAGATCAAGTGTTGTCGAGGGGTGCAAAGGACCAAACTTTCTAGGGCAGCAAAGAGCAAGGTGCAGAAAAATGATGCAGCAGAGGTAAGATCCAAGTAATTATCCTTTGTATATGCATGTTCATCTCTTAACTGAATTAGGTTCTTTGTATTATAATTTGTTGTTTTTGTTTAGCATTGACATATGATCTGCAGGATGAGGTAAGCTTTTCTATTATCATGTCATGGGTATTTCCTTAAAGATTTTTTGCAAGTATTATATATTCATCAAGAGAAGACTCAATGCATAATCTAATGTAGCATGACAGGAGTAGAAATCAAGGTGTAGAACAATAGCAAGAAGTTCACCACATGAAGTCTTTAAGTGGGCAGCACTGCATACAGTCATTGTAAAAGTATCATTGTACAAAGTCATTGTAAAATCATCACTGTAAAAGTTGTACAAGTGTCTATCTATTAAGATCTAAAGAGGAAGTGTTGGGAGGTCCAGGATCATCATTAGGTGTTTGTGTCATAGTTGGGGTTATGGTCTAGTGTGTCTTCTTCTTCTACATCATTCTATATCATTGTAACGCGGATCATTTACCATGGTACATTAGTCCATTCTTCTTTTATTCTTCTATAGGGTGGTAAAGTGGTGCTAGGTTGGGTCCATGAAGTCACCCATAGGTGCAAGCCTATGAAAAATTTAGGTGGTATGGTGGTTGTAGAGTGAGTTTTAGCTGATTGGGTGTTGGGGCATCCATTTAGTTGACCACTGAAAAATCTCGGGCGTTGGAGCATCCATCCAGTGGAAGCTAGAGAAGAATTATTTTCTAGATTCTAGGAAGTTTGAGCTTTATTTTCAATTGAAGTTTAAGATTAAAGAATTATTAGAAAAGAGTTCAGGTGGTTTTTGTTTGGGAGGTGGTTTCCACCTTAAAAATTGTGTGCATATGTGGTCCTTTTGTTTACTTCTATCATTGTAAAAACACTGATATAATTCAATATTAACCAATGATCTGAAAGATTAATAATAATACTAATTGAAAGGAATACAGATTCAACCCCCCCCAGTATTTCTAGAAATTGGTATTAGAGCTTGGTTCATTGAATAATATTTTAACAACCGGAAGGAGATCATGGAGCATACCAAGAATGGTGTACCTCTGTTGAATGAAAATAATTATGCACACTGGAAACAAATAATGGAGGTCTATCTCTTGGTGCAAGGTTACGAAGTATGGGACATTGTTCAAAATGGCTTTACACAAACCACGGATGAACAAGGTAAGAATAATTTGGTAAGTGATGCGAAAGCAAAGAATATTATAATTAGTGGACTTACTGAATCTGCTTATCATAAGGTTTTGGATTGTAAAATTGCTAGAAATGTATGGGACAAGCTTGAGAATATATATGCAGGTGACTAAATTGTCAAAGATAGCTCATCATCTAATGAATATAGTGATAGTGAAGAAGAATCCAATGAGGGAGTATTGTTTATGGCCAAGCACAATAAACAAGTGGTATCAAACAATGAAGAAGAAGGGTTGAACATAGAAGAATTTTCTAAGGAGGCAATTAAGCTTACAAAAGAGCTCAAGGATGAGAAGATTTGTTCCAATACTCTTGAAGAACAAGCTCAAGTCTCAAAATTGAAGTTGAAGAACACAAATGTATTGAAGGGTCACTTGGAAAGAAGTTGGAAGAAATTAATCGAGAAAGGGAAGCATTAGAAGCTAAAGTAGTCTCACTGAGTAAGGAAGTGAAGAAGGGAAACATTGTCCAAAACTATGCCAAAAGCTCCTGGGAGTTGGAAGAAATCAATAATAAAATTACAGAAGACCTCAAGAGAGAAGTCCAACAGAAGCAACAAGAACTCGACACATCATTTGCAGAGATTAGCAGGATCACACAACAGATGCAGGAAGCATAAATTGAAAGGAAGGAATCTGATCAAAGATACATATCTGTTGTTGACCAAAATCAAAAGGAATTAGAAACATTTTCAATAGAAATAAGAAAGCTCAGGATTGAAAATGAGAAGCAGAAGGAATAGAATAACTTCTTAACAAAGAATTAGAGAAGACCACTCTTCTCAAGCTACATATTGAGGAGGTAGAAAAAAGAAGGAAGATCTTGAAAAGATGGTTTCAAGAAGTTGTTTATCAAAAGAAAGAATAACTTGATGCAACTTGTGATGAGATCAACAAACTCAAGGGATCGCAAAATAACACTTATAAGATAAGACAGATGAAGAAGAAAAAATGAAGGAAGTTAAAGATTGTAAGGCTCCAGTTGATGAAGGTACAAGCTCCATAGCTTCGTAGGATGATTCTAAGAAGCAAGATAATCAAATTGAAAATCCAAAGAAGAATGTTGCAACTCCAAAGGATAAGACCAAACCAATCAAGAACAAAGGACCACAACAAAGTACAACACTACCTCCAAAGAAGAATGAAAAATCTTCTAGGTATGTTCGTTTATTTAATGGTTATTGCTTTTTATGCACTAACTCTAGACATATGGCTAGGGATTGTGAAGTTCTTGACAGGTACAATCATTATCTACAAAACCATAGAAGCAAGTTTACAAGATCACGAGACAGGATCCAAGATGATTTTGTCAGAAGAGAATATGTGCTATATGGGCCAAATATTGAATGTTTCAAATGCCATAACTATGGCCATATCGCTCACGGTTGCAGATATCAGATGGAATCGCCTATGGACAACATTAAATGCTTCAAGTGTCATACCTATGGGCACATGGCTTGAGATTCCAGGAATAAGAAGGTCTGGAAAAGGAAACAGGTACATGAAGACAAAGCAGATAACAAGGTCTCAGCAGTTATGATTTTAGGATTTGTAAAAGAAAAAGGTCATGAGGAGTTAGCAGTTGCTTTAGATAATGACTCAAGTCAAGATGGCCCATTAGGTGACTCACTATTTTGAACAATATGGTTTGTTGACTCCTTAATCTCTATACAAGAGGATTCTAAAGAGCAGTATATGGCACAAGTCTACAATTTATAGGAAGGTAATTTGAACAAGATGGTAGTTTCATTAAATTTTCATGGGGGCAGAAAAATACTTGAAGGATTACGGGTTACCATGAACAAGGCAAGATTAGTTTGCAAAGGATATCCACAGGTTGAGGGAATCAATTTTGAAGAAACATTTTCACAAGTTTCCAGAATTGAATCCATCCAGATGTTTCTCGCCTATGCATGTTCAACAAAAATAAAATTCTACCAAATGGATGTTAAGTCATCATTTCTGAATGGTGAATTAGGACAAGAAGTTTACATCGAACAACCTGAAGGTTTTCTACTATAAGAAGAAGAAGACTATGCTTGCAGGTTAAAAAAAGCTCTGTATGGTCTCAAGTAGGTTCCCAGAGCATAGTATGCACGTCTTGATGGATATGTATGTCAACAAGGGTTTAAGAAATGTACTGCTGATAGCAATATTTACCTACAAATAGATAAAGGTAATTTAACAATCATTGAGGTATATATGGATGATATAATATTTGGTAGCAATGATGATCAACTACGTAATAAATTTGCTACAAATATGGAAACTGAGTTTGAGATGTCTTTACTTGGTGAGTTGACATACTTCATAGGGATTCAAATAACTGAGTAAGAGAAAGGAATATTTATATCTCAAGCCAAGTACATCAAGGAAATGCTCAAGAAATCCAAAATGGAAGATTGAAAACTCGTCCTTACTCTGATGGTAATAGGTTACTAATTGAGCATAGATGACTCATCTAAGGATGTGGATCAGAGGTTGTATAGATCTATGATTGGTAGTCTTCTATATGTAACGACCTCCTAACCAGATGTTATGCAAGCAGTTGGACAAGTGGCAGGATTTCAAGCAACACCAAAAGAATCACATATTATTGTCATCAAAAGAATTCTTTGATATCTTAAGGGCACAACATAATATGGCTTGTGGTATCCCAATGGAAGAAATCTCATTATTCAAGCCTTTACAAATGTAGATTGGGCAAGAAGCATCGATGATCATAAGAGTACTAGTGGAGAAACATTCTATCTAGGTGGTTGTCTCGTATCATGGTTGAGAGAAACTTCAATCTTGTTATCTACATCACAAGCAGAATACATTGCAATAAAAACTTGTTGTACTAAAGTCGTCTGGATGAGAAAAATTTTGTAAGATCTTCAAGTACAATTTAGTGAGCCTATTCCCATCTTCTGTGATAACACCAGTGCCATCAAGATCTCCAAGAATCTTGTCATGCATTAAAAATCAAAACATATTTTTATCAAATATCATTTTGTTAGAGAACAAGTTGCTGAAAAGATATCAAACTTGAATATGTTGGTAAAAAAGAACAAATCACTAATATCTTCACTAAACATTTACCTCATGAAGCATTTGAATATCTTCCCTAGAAGCTTGGGATTCTCCCAATTTCTCATTATATTTTCCTTTTTCAAACAATAAAGGGGGAGTGAAAGTGTGTATAGGTCCACAGGATGGTTTTGTGTTAGGGGGAGTTACCCTTTTCCATTGATGTCAAAGGGGGATACAAGGCAATATGAAGAGGTACCCTGATCATAGGGGGAGTACTTGTGTTGTCATCAATGCCAAAGGGGGACATTATTGATCTAAACATGATCTACGGTTGCCATTGATGTCAACCCAGGCAACACCAAGGATGACCCTAAAATTCCATGGCACATTGGGCATCATCATTCATGTTTTCTCATCTCATAACCGTTATAGGAATACTCTACTCAAAAATATCTTTCCTTCTGTATATAGCTCTCCTCGTAATTCCTCACGGTTTGTAAATTATTCAAGATTGAAGTTATTAACCCCAATTAGTGGGCTAAAACCCCATGGGTTTGCAGCATGGAATTTATCATTGATTTTTTTAATTGAATATTCAATAATTAATAAGTTTTTAAAGCTTCTAAAATCCCTCCAACATTCTTTATCAAAGCCCCTCTCAACTCTATAAAAAGAAATCTCAAATACCCTCCAAAAGTAGTGATCGTCAAATGTTCACTATAAATTTATTTCTGTGAAGTATTAGATGCAGTAATTGAAATCCAATTGAGAAGAAATCCTGATGAACATCGTGATCAAATTTTAGATCTTGGTTCACTATATTTTTGGACATATGATCTATGGAAGTTAGGGTTTTTGCAGGATCCCTAATTTGATCTCAAAGTGGTGACCATGGGAAAATCGTCATAATTCTCTCTCTGAGAAGTGGATTGGAATTTTGTAAAAAATAGCAGATAGTGCACGGTATGTAGTTTTTTGTGTATCAATTTTAGAGCGAAAGGAGGAAACAGTGACACGTGGCACGTCGTACAAGTTCTCTCTACTAAAATAGTCTATAATTAGGTCATTGTGAGAGATTAGACCTAACTTTGCCTTGAAGAATCCAAATCAGGTTAGACCTTTGGCATTGGAAAGAAGACTGAGAGGGCTACTATAGACTTAATATCACATATTGGGGCTATAAAATCATATAGATACATCAAATTCAATATCGTGCTCCTAGAAGGCAAGAAAAAACTAGATCAAGTGATGTCAACGGGTGGAAAGGACCAGACTTTCTAGGCAGCAAAGAATAAGGTGCAACAAAATAATGTAGTAGAGCTAAGCTCTAGGTAAGTATCTTCTGTATATGTATGTTAATTTCTTAATTTCATTAGGTTCCTTGTATTCTAATTTGTTGTTTTTGTTTAGCATTGACATATGGTCTACAGGATGAGGTAGGTTTTGCTATTATCATGTCATGGGTATTTCCTGGAAGACTTTTTGCGGGTATTATATATTCATCAAGAGAATACTAAATGCATAATATAATTTTCTAAATATTGAGAAAGGTTAGCATGACAAGAGAAGCAATCAAGGTGTAGAAAAACGACAAGAAGTTCACCACATGAAGTCTTCAAGTGGGCAGCACTGCATACAGTCATTGTAAAAGTATCATTGTATAGAGTCATTGTAAAATCATCATTGTAAAAGTTGTTCAAGTGTGTATCTACCAAGAGTTGAAGAGGTATTGTTGGGAGGTATAGGATCATCATTAAGTGTTTTTGTCATAGTTGGGGTTATGGTCTAGTGTGTTCTTCTACATCATTCTATATCATTGTAAAGTGGATCATTTTCCCTGATTGGGAGTCCATTCTTCTTTTATTCTTCTATTGTATGGTAGGGTGGTGCTAGGCTGGTCCATGAAGTCACCAATAGGTGCAATCCTGTGAAAACATTAGGGTGGTAGGGTGGTGGTAGGGTGAGTTGTATCTCGTTGGGTGTTGGGGCATCTGTTTAGTTTACTACTGAAGAATCTTGGGTGTTGGAGTGTCCATCCAGTGGGAGCTATAGAAGAATGTTTTTCTAGATTCTAGGAAGTTGGAGCTTTATTTTCAATTGGATTTGAAGATTAAATAAATATTAGAAAAGCATTCATGTGGTTTTTGTCCTGGAGGGGGTTTCCACCTTAAAAATGGTGTGCATTTGTGTTCCTTTTGTTTACTACTATCATTGTACAAACATTAATAATAATTAAAGATTAACTAATTCTCTGAAAGATTAATAATAGTACTAATTGAAAGGAATATTGATTCAGCTCCGCTAGTATTTCCAACACACTACACTTTAACCTGCTCGGTTGCTCTATTTCAAAGCATTAGTTGTATCCATGCAAAATGCATTGAGGTTCTGGTTGGAATTTTCCCTCTGGTTGCACCTACAATACACATCGATCAATCACATGATCAACATCCTAGACATGTTTATTAAGCAATGAAACATGGAAAACAACATGGACTTCCATTGTTGGTGGTAATGCAAGTCTGCAAGCCACTGGTCCAATCCTCTAAAGGACCTAAAAGGCCCATAATATCGAGGTGCCAACTTGGAAGATGATCCAATCCTCAAGGAGCTCTTATTAGGCTTGATTTGCAAGTACGCATGCTCCCCAACCTGAAACTCCTTGAATTCTCTGTGTTGGTTTGGATAACGCTTCTACCTATCTTGTGATTCCTTCAAATTCCTCTCAATAACCTACATTTTCTATTCCATCTCTACAACATGTCTAGTCCAATCAACACCCTATTCACTATATAAATCTAGTCTAATAGGATTTTGTTGATGGTGTTGTATATCGCCAATAGACAACGATCTCCCCAACCTGAATTCCCAATTATACCTCATATTTGTTGTAGGAGCCCCATTTGGAGTATCAACTCAACTGCCATACTATAAGGTTCACCTTGTTTTCATTGAATAGAATAAGAGATGATATACAAATCCATTGAACAAGAACATAAGTTTACATTGTGAAACACTAATTGTAATGTGTAAAAGGATACTTTCATAAGAGGGGATAAAAAAGTGAGCCTCTAGAAGGATCTAATAGTACTAACCTAAAAGATACGCATGAGGAAAGAAAGACTCATTAGTTATCTAGAGAAATATTTCACATAGATAGAACAATTATTAAATTACATACAACACACTATCAACAAGATAGGTCCCCAGGCCATTGAAATAGTTCAATTTCCTTAGTACATATGAACAAAACACATATAGAAAACATATAAATAATGGTCCTAATAAAATTCACAATACATGCATGAAAATGTGTTGGCTCACTGAGCTTCAATTATAAGGTGAAATATCTAAGTCCATAGTTACAATGACGAGGCACTAATTCGAGTAGTGAAACATTAAGTCACTTCATGCTTCTCCAAAGAATAGTTTTCTCTCCTATGCCAAGTTGAGAAGCAAAGAGTCACTCTCCAAAACTTAAGCCTCCCAAATCCATTTTTTTGACTTATGAGGTTTGTTTTATAATAAGAGAAATGACCTTTCATATCCTCATGACTCATGGACTTCCCATGTCCTTTGGACTTCTAGACAACTCTTGCACTTATAAATGACCTTTTGACTTCTCTATATGACTGTTGGACTTATCCTAAAAGGATCATGTGCATATATGGCTAAGTGACTTTTCATATTGCACATATGACTCTTGATCTTCCACATATTACATTTTGTCCTTTCCTTTGAATATACATCATTACATTCCACATGATGATGGGGTGTGGCAAATGGACACATATTTAACATTATGATGAGACTTGTTGAAATTAGAACTTCACAATGATGACATGGACTTCATGATGAGGTGGTAATGCCAAGTTGTCTTCCTTTCTGCTTCATCTTTCATTCTTTATGATAAATTTGATCTATGCTTTATCTTCATGAAAGATACACTTTGTTTCTGATATTAACCCTCCAAAGGGTATTTTATCATATCAAAATATTTGAGTCATCATACAATGTATTATTTCAGCCTTGGTCCATGATTTTCTTCATGTCTTCATGAGAGATCTCTTAATCCTTCTTCTCTGTAGATGTTTCTTCATGATTTCTCCTTACTATATACTCTCAACTATCACCTTGTCATGCTTAGAAGGTACTCTTTCCGATGAAAATCATTCATCACAAGGCAAGATTAGTCTTAAAAATATCTATTCTATCATTTCCTAGGTCATGGAGTGACCTTATAGTCTGCCTATGAGATGGTTAGAAGATGAAGGCTTGATTAAGAGGAATTATTAAAACTCATTAGTGGCTTATGAGGGCTCCACTATTCATTTTTATGGCACGATGCACTATGAGGAAGAGCTCTACTTGGTCCAGCGTAGTGGTGGAAGATGAAGGGATAAGGTTTAAAGCTCCATGCTTCAAGGTTGTTAAATGTGCTCCAAAGAAAAGAGAGGAAACCCAACAAGCATAGTTTGGCCAGTCAAGGATGAGGGGAAAGCATCCTTTAGCCTTCCCTACTGTTCCATGTTCTTAAACTAAAGGTCAACAGAAGGATTAGGGTGAATGAGTGCATTAGGAAGGAGGGAAGGTGAAATGTTCAACCTTTAGGATTGCACTATACACTCAAAGGAAAAGGACACTTCGAGGAGGGTGCAATTTGACTGGTCATGGGGAGGAGGTTTCCTTCAACCCTACGTAATGCACCATGCTCTCTAGAGGAATATCTAAAGCTAGAAATAGGTGCATAGTGCATTGGGGAAGGGAGAAGGGTGAGGATTTAACCTTCAAGAGTGCACCATACACTCAAAGGATAAGGAGGCTTGAGATAAAGCACATTTATCTTAAACAAGGGGTGACTATTTCTTTTTAATGAAAATTTCATTCTAGGCTAGCATATCTTGACCCAAGAGTGGATGCTTAGCCATTTGGAGTGCACTTTTCATTGAGGGAGGCCATATAGAAGAAGCCACTTAGCCTAGGAGGGTGTTCACTCCACTTAGAGGATAGGAGGGTGTTTGCATTGCATTTTTTTTCCTTTGGAAAAGGTTGAAATAGGTCCATGAATCTGTTTAGGAGTGATTTATGTGTCATGTAAGGTAGTGGTGACCAAAACTCAATGTAATAGTCAGTATGAACAAGGAGGATCAAATGACTTCCCTTGGGACGATTGTAATGTGAAACGGATTTGGGATCATCTTGAGAATGACTTAGCACACCAATATTTGGTAGTAGTATTGCATCATTGAGGGCCCTGGATAGGTTTAATTTCACACATGACATGAAGGCTAACTGCTTCACAACTTTCATTAGGTTAAAGGACCAAGGTGGGGTCGACAGAGTAAAAGAGGGAAATGCATTTAGACATGCTTCAAACTTGCATCACACAATTAAAATCATAAATAAAACATTGATGGATACGTGGGGCTCATTAATAATAACCACAATTTGAAATGAAAACAAAATGACACTTGCTTCTAAGTGTGACATTTGAAACGACACATTACAATACTTAGAACACAAGTTATGACAACTATGACGATTTCTATCAAAAGGTGCACTAAGTTGTAGGAATGTGTCTAGTGCGTGTTCTAATGATATGTAAAACCATCTAATTTAGAAGAGTATGCCACAACTATATTTGGTGATGTGAAAAGGTGTGACACATGCATAAGTGAAAATCACAAAAGTGACACCTACAACATGAGGAAAACATAAGATGGCACTTGGAAAATGCAAACAACCTTAAAAGTGACACATTCGAGAGTGAATGTAACATGGAAAATCCACTTATAAAATTGAAAAAATAAAAAGCGATAACTGTGAATGTGAAAGAGATAATTGTGAAAGTGAAAATGTGCAAAAGGTGATGGTTGATAAAACTCACCAAAATAGAAGTATAAACGTAAGAAAGTTAGGGGAACAGTCAATAAAGTTGTGCATTAACTATCGACATGAATTAAATATCTAGAAACTATCATGATGGTTAGTGTTATTCTTGTTCAAGCTAGAATAAAGGAAGTGTGCTAATAAACTTATTGAAGATTGGGCATGTGTTGGAAAGTAACTTGACAGTTTGAAATTAGGAAGAAGACTTACAATTTTGAAAACATAAAATGACCATGGAGTAACCATAGGAGGAAAGATCTTAACATCCTCAATGGATTCGGAAATTCAAGTGTTAGAAAACATTTTGAGGGTTTTGATCACAGTGACAACACTTGACGACACACCAGTAGAACTCTAGCTTTTCTGTTTAGGTTTAATTCTGTAAGTGCAAAATCTTCATATTTTAGGAAGTATTGATTCATCTTATAGATTACCTTATATTCCCTAGTTAACCTAGTTAAAGATATAGTTCCCTCCATCTTCTCAATCAATTAAAACACACAAAAGATATGCCTTATGACAATTATTTTAATCTAGGAAAGGGTAATGTGCATGGTGAGTTTAGGATATTCAGAGTATGGGTTTCATCTCTGGTGTTTCTTCACTTACAACAAGTTTTGAAAAAACCCCATGGGAGTCATTATAGGAGCACAATCATTTATTCGCTACCAGCAAGCTTGGTCAATACTCCAGCAAAGTGAGTTGCTTCACATCTCTGCGCAAGAAGAATTTCTCTTCTTTCACCCTTTATTTATTTAGTTAATACGACTGTTCTTCGACACTTATTTATTTTCAATGGGTGGCAGAGGTGTCCTGACTTATTGATATCATAGGAAGTTTCCCCTTTAGATAAGTATTTATAGATGTCTAATATTGGTTTGAATGGTAATTGATTTTCCCCTTACCCATTATCTACATGACTAGATCGACAAGAGAAGATTATTTACCTACAAGGTTGAGTTGAGGAATGAGGATGATAGAATATTTATTGGCTTTACAGTTCAACCAAAGGATTTCAATTCAAATGGATTGTATTTTTCCTTCAGATTACATTGAATTTAAAGATATCTAAACCCAAAATAGAGGAGGTAATAGATTATCCAAGCATTGTTGGTCATCAAAACTACCCCTTTTCAAGTTTGCCACATTGTATTTTGAGCCGAATAAGATAATATTTCATGCCGAGTCTTATTGAACAAAATGACAAAAGAAAATTCATGGAATAAACAACAACATAAAAGCCAAAAAATAAAGCAAATTGAGGTAGAACATAAAACAACATGCAAAATATACAATAGGAAAACAAACAAATCCAAGTACTTGATGGAGAGTAGGGTAGAGGGTGGATGTAATGCAAGAGAAATTAAGTGAAATTAGACCTAATCCTAACCTAGCAAGCTGGAAGATTAGGGATAAGTGTAATGATTTTTCCAATGAAGCCATTATAATTGGTCTCGACTTGAAAACACAAAGATATGAGAAATTACAACCAATACATAATAGTGTGCAACAAAAAATGAAAACTTTAATATCTTGCACGAGGTAGAATTTATTTCTTACAGGAAGGATGAGTTTATTATAAAGGAAAATTAATTTGACCATGTTTAGAAAACTTGTTACTAGAGTGAGGGCCTAACGTGAACATCAGTGAAGGCAGAAGTGCTTCAACTACTTGACAAGAATATGAATACTGAGATGATACACCATAAAGATCAAATGATGTAAAGAAAATTTCATGAGATATACTAATGGGAGAATTATCAATTGAATGATAGTTATTAGAACAAGAACCATGATTAGATGGAATCATTAAGGCACAAGACTCTTATCAGTAAAAATCAAAGATAAATTAGCTTGAATAGCTTTACAAACAATTTGAATGAGAGAATCATCTTCCTCGTATGTTGAATGTGACACATTCTACTTGTGATTGACTACAACCTAAAATGATATCCGAATCATTAAAAAGGAATGCTAAAATGGAAATCACATGAAACTAGTAAAGATGTAGGGGATGAAAAAGAGGAACTTGATTCAACACATAAAACAAGCATTCATTAAAGTTTATGAGGATTTTTTGTGTCATGAAGAAAATAATTAACATAAAAATATTCACAATAAGGATTAGGAGCCAGTTACTTTCAAAAGAATGCGACAGGTATGAACCCTTCATCCAAAGATAATATTTAGAATGATAAAATTTACAACTTCGCTCATCCATGAATGGTATACACTCCAAACCCAATTTTGGTAGAAGATATTTACATGAGGAATGATCAATTGGAACAAAATCTTTAGTATGATTAGAAACCAAATCTTGTAAATTGAAAAAGCTATATTAAAATTAACAAACATAATTCAAGAAGGAATTTACATGTAGTGAAACCATGCAAAGAAAAGAATTGTGCGAGAAAATCCATATTTGACCTAGCTCGGGGATCTTGCCAGAGTCACGAAAACTTGACATTACCATAAACAGAAGTTGTAGTGCCTCGAATTCCTAATAGGTTGTAGCATAAAAACTTATGCTAAAGCACGAAGGATTAATAGCTTGTAGATTTAATTGTTAAAAATACACACTGGTATTTAATATAATAATTTATTAATATATATAGAATGTATAAGATGATTTGAAAGTACAATGAGGACCCTGCTTTTATAGTTGAGCAGATGACCCTTCGTGAAAGGGGATGTCCTTTAGACATGCCTATTCACTTCAATTAATGACTAATTTAACCTAACCAATATTTAATTATTTAATATTTATTTTTATTTTATTTATCTAATTGTTATGAATAATATTCACAACATAGCCTCTTCCTTCGGAAGCTTTGTCCTCAAAGCTTATTGTTAGCAACTGTCTTTGTAGGGGTTTACATCTTGGTGTATAACCTCGGCATCGTTTTATATGTACTCATCAATAATATTACCTTGGATTTTTTATTTTTATTTTTTTCTTATTAATACCTTTTCTTTCTTTTTTTTGTCACGTCTAATTTTTTTTTATAACTTCATTTTTTAACTCTGTATAATCTATTTTTTTATTTTATAACCCTAATTATTCTTTTATATTTTTTTTACAAGTATTTTTTTTAATGAATAATATATATTATGTTTAATTAAATATAAGTTTGAAAATAATTTAACCACCAACCAAAATTCACGTCCCACCCACCATGAGGACCTTGGTTTAACAACACTAATCGGAGTGCCCAATTCAAATCCCTATGAAATTTATGAATTTTGGAATCCCCATGAAATTTATCTGTTCTCAAATCCTACTGAGATTTTTTGTTTTAAAACCCAAGGAATAAGTCCCAAGTTCAAATCCCCATGAGATTTACAATCTACCAGTTTTAAAGCTTAGAATATTAACGGCTCCAGAGATTAACGCAACAGATAGGAATCAACACAAGTAATAGAGATACCTAATTCGAATTCCCATGCCGGTGAGCACCTTGAAAGCATTCTATAAATTTTTATTTAAGAGTAGATCAAGTAGATCGTCATTGCTGGGTCGGTATTTCGAACTTTGGTTTAACAACATCAACTGCTAAACTAAAATTCCCTTCGCCAATTTCTAAATTCATAAAAAAATATCACGTTCACGGGCCATGTTCTCTGCAGATTTTTATATTACGCAGAATGCCTCGGGAAACCTGTCGGCGAACTGGAGGGCACTACTGTCAAATATTTAAAACGCCATTAATACTTTGGTGTTGCGTTCCCAAAGTGGTGGTAGGTTGCTCCATGGTGGCATTGCAAACGTCATGGCGTTAACACCATGGCTTTTGGCCCCTGTTCCACTTTGAGCATAATGCATTTGAACACAAAAGGAAGGAACCCGAGTTGACTCCATGGATTTATTGTTTATGTGTATCTCCATCAGCGTTGTCAAAGTCAAATAATGTTGTACTATGACTTTTGTTTGAATCCCATCCTGAACAACCTTGAAAAGGATGTCCTCCCATTGATTATCGTTATTGAAATCATCACAACAAGAAGATAGTGAAGAGTCTTGTGGAAGCGTAACGAAAGATGGCAGAGTTGGGGCAGCAAACTGTGCATTTGTCAAATCTAGTGAAGAGGGCAGCAGAGGAATCTTACGTTTCCCTGGACAAACTCGTGAAAAAAAATCTGAGTGTTTTACCTGCAGATTGTGAAACATGACCTCCATGATGCCGACACCAACTTTCTCCGACATTATTTCAGGAATGAAAACACATATGAGGGAAACTGCAGATATATCAATAGGGATATGAAGAGGATTATTAAGCTCAAGATCCACATTTATAGCCTCTCCAGCAATACAAATATTGCTATCTTTTCCTTTCAAATATTTGGAAGAAGACCTTGCTACAGAATCTAACCAGTTACTTGATGTTGGCGATGTCGATGGAACTAATCCTTCCTCCAAATATTGCCATGTCTTTTTTGGTAAAATAATAGCTCCAGCAGAGGCATATGTGTGGTGATCCTCGAAATGAATTCTCAGTCATGTCATATTAATGGCAGGCAACTTCGGTTTGAACATTTCATCTGTTTTTCCGACACTCTGAAAAAAACGCAGGAAATCTCCCAGAAACATCTCTTGAGTTACAGGTGATTGATGACCACATGCAAGTAATCTCATTAAACGTTGAATGGCCAGTTCTGACTTCCCAATAACAGCATACCATCTTCCAATATTAAAGTGGACACAGTCTCTGATATAATTCCATCCATCGCCTTCAAATACAAGAAGAACACATATATATGCTCTAATGGCATGTTTCCGTTGTCCACATATAGTGTAGCTATTTCCTGCAAGGACAAGATGGAATCCAAATTTGCTAAGCATGCATGGATTTGCACGCAGATAACAATAGGCTACCTGCTCCAACAATATACTTGTACATAAGCTTGGTTCCTCACTAGAAATACGGAAATAGACATTCGTAGCATCCTTAAATTGACCCCTAGCTTTGTGCAATTCTGACCACCAAAGTGCACATATTGTGGCATATCTTTGACCTGAGGCACCTATTTTCATATCCAGAACCTTGCTTCTCATAAAACTGTAGGATGCATATCCAGATCCCAATCTGAATCCTGGTAACTTCGCATTATATTCTTCCTCGTTGTTATAACATTGCTCATCTTCTTGTTTTTCGAGATAGTCCACATCATCTTCATCTGTATCATTTTCATTGCCATTAAGATCAACATTTTGATCGATTTTTTTTTTTTCTTCCACATTTTCCTCTCGACATGTTTTAACTTCTGCAATTGATTTTTTCAAATGCTGAAATGTTTCTTGAATACTAAATCGTTCAACGTAATTAGGACTTTATTGTAATGGCACATTGTGTGGTGAACTACATTCAAAGGCCCACATGATTATATCATTTTCCATGGCTCTGATACCACTGTAGCATAAAAACATATGCTGAAGCACAAAGGATTAATAGCTTGTAGATTTAATTGTTAAAAATACACACTGGTATTTAATAGAATAAGTTATTAATATATATAAAATGTATAAGATGATCTGAATGTACAATGAGGACCATGCTTTTATACTTGAGCAGGTGAACCTTCGTGAAAGGGCATGTCTTTTAGACATGCCTGTTCACTTTAATTAATGACTAATCTAACCTAACCAATATTTAATTATTTTATTTTATTTTATTTTTTTTTATCTAATTGTTATGAATAATATTCATAACATAGGTCTTGGAACTTTCCAAGATTGTAGAATGAGATATCAAAAATTGGATCAAATCATGCATGGTGTATGGACAACCAACATCAGTAATTTCAACAAGATCACCATTATCCAAATGGAAGCCATATATATCATTGACTTGATCAGAATTTACATCATCAACAAACAAATTACTCAAGTAATAAGATTATTTGAATTGAACATCCGAGGATGGATAGATTGGAAAACTCTCATGACTAACCTAAACTAAGGAATCCTGCTTACACAAGATTGGAAATGATAAGGAATAGAATGGATACTTGATAGGCTTCTCACCTTATTCTTCATGATATATGACCTCACTACCTTATGTCAATTCAAACTCCAAGCGATCAAATGATGAACATGAAGATCATGGAGTATCTTCTTCACAAGTTAATGCATTACAAATAGTAGAATACAAAGGAGAGTTCGATGAAGAGGAATTTTCCATAAAACATCTTCTTGGGCCGAATCAGACTTGAGGTCTAAACATTCCAAAAAAAATGTTCTTGAGAAACTCAAAGATGAAAGGGTGTACTTGGGAAACCATCATCACACACAATAATAGAGTCAAAATCAATAGAATGAAGATTGTTCAAGTCTTCATATTGATTGGGTGAATCAATTCCATTTAATTCATCCATGAGAATCTTGGATTAAAAATCAACCAAGGATGGAATAACATATTATTGACATGGGGGATTTTGAAAAATAGAAGAAGGATAAAAATAATCCTCACTGTCTTGCTCCTCTACAGGTGAAGTGTGATTTCCTTGCACCTGATCACTTTTTATATTTGGAATAGGTACATAAACAAGATAAAGGGGCAATGTATTATGAAAAAGAGATGGTATAGGATGGTAGGAATTCAAATAAGATTTAAAACTAGAGTTATGAGTGTCAATGCCATCTGAAGAAATCAAGGGATTAGCCTTCACCTTGGGCTCCATGAACCATTGCAAGGTTTCCCACATTAGTTCTAATTCATGGAAAGTGGGAGCAGATTGAGAATATGGATTAGGAATTTGATTTTTGTATTTACCAACATCAACATTATCACAAGGAGACACCAAAATTGGTATTGGAAAAGGAGGAGGATAGGGAACAAAAGTAATATTAGGTCCCCCCTCTGTAACTAGAGTTGAGTCACGATTTATAAAAGTTGGGAGAACACAAATATCTAGAGGTTTTGATTCTCCATGTAAAGAGATTTGAACCAAACTTCTAAACTTCCTTTTAAGAAAATCCAAATATGGTTCTTCTCCAGGAAACTCATAACATAATTGAAGGAATTGATTGGAAAATTCCTCAATTTATTCATTAGGGAACATTATTAGTTTATTAATCTTTTCTTAAAACATCTCGGTAATCATACCCATAAAAATATTGATGAATCTCCTTAAGGAATTAATCAAAAGAATTGATGGAAATAGATGGTAAGGTATGACACCGTTGATTAACATGACCTTCAAGAGTGAGGAATAAAAGCACACAAGCAATATCTTCATCCTCGATTTCATGCGATTCACAAAACTTGACAAAATAAAAGAAATGATCGACTTTGGATATTTTACCCTCACCATCAAACTAAAAATGGGACAATTCATAAATTTGTTCTGCAGAGATTAAAATTTTACTAGGTGTTGAGAACGGGTCCCCTAGGGTCATTTTTGGGATCAAAACATAAGTTTGGGGAAAAAAGCCTGAATTTTTTATAAAGGGATGTAAAGTCTTCACATTTTGTGGAAGTGGAGCATGAATATAGAAAGAGTCAAAAAGGGTTTCCACCTTCAGTTTAGATAGCTTGTGTCGGCTTTAGATATCTTCCCTTAGTCCATAGACCATGGGATTGTATAAAAAAAGAGTCATAGAAGTAGAGTTCTAAAAAAGGGGAAGTGTTGGATGAGTTTGTGAAGAGCTAAGGGAGAGAGTCTTAGCGTAGGAAGAGGCTCTGTAGCTGAGTGGCAGGGGCCTAGGGTGGAAGTTCGTTGCTGAGTGTGCAGACCCCTATAGATGTGTGTGTAGGGTAGATAGAGTGTGTATTGGAAATTTGAATCATCAATAAAGGGAATTATTCTGAAATTACTATGTATTATTCCTCTGTGGATCGCATGCGATTATGTTATGTTAAGTTATTGGTTTATGTTATAATGCTAATTTGATGCACGAATATATATGTTTCTATCAGTTATATGAATGCAAATAGGGATATATGTTTACGTGAAGATAATCTTAATTGCATGGTAAAATTGGTGAACACTTAAGATAATTCAGGAAATTATACTATAACGCAGTAACAAAGGCATGTAAGTACCTAAGTCACTAGTTAGGGTTGCGCGAAGGATGATTGTATACCTTCGTGGAGGTTCTAAGAGATAGAAGAGAAAGTACATTGAGAAGCCCACAAGGCTTATCGATTTGCACGAAGGAAGGTTTTAAGGTATAAAACCAACATCGCAACCATCTCAAACTGCGGAAACTTGGTTCTTGCATCACCCCATACTGCTTCGGGTGAGACTTCAGTCCATGCTCCGTGGAATGATGCCAAAAGGGCCAGTAGTGTAGGGATTTTCTTGGCTGACTCATGTTGAACATGGCTTAGGGCCCATCAATCCAACAAATGGTTCCTTTGTCAGGACCTGGATCTACATAACAAGATTAGTGATGTCACATCATTGGAATCCAACTAAGAAGGAGATTGAAGACTGGTTAGATAGGAAGATCCAAGAATTCATAGCGCAAGAAAAGAGGAATCACTATTGACAAAGGAATAGTGATTGGACAGATATCTATACACAAAAATTCACAAAGTCTTCTTTTGTGCTTTCCCGGTTTAATTATACATGTGGATCATGAAGTTGGCAGATGGCCAGGGAAGGTGGAGGCTTGAAAATCTGCTTGTCTGGACCCCAAAGTTAGTGTGGAGATTGGAAGCCTCTGAAGATAATATCATGAACGATGTCAATCATTGGCTCAACCATATCATAGGAGGGTTTGTTACAAAGTTTTTGGTTGATACTTTGGTCAGCTACAGCAAAGCAGAGCACCTCTTCTTCAAAGGGGCGCAGGGTAAGTATTTGAAATCACTAGATACTTTGATTAAGATTCTCTTGTGGGAAAAGTGGGTCATGTAGTTACCTTCATGTTTGGAGCTATGTGAAGTGGAAGGTATTTTAGGGACGAAGGGAAAAAATGTCTTGAGTATAGCCTACTCATTGAGCCTCCTTTGAGTGATGACGAAGGAGAAGCACAGGCTTCCCCGCTAAGCACTATTCAATTGATAAGACAATGGTTCTCGTGAATACCTACATTGCCTCCATCTTCATCCCACCCATCCACACCACCTCCATCCTCACCTCCACCATTTAACCCATCGCCCACACCAGTGCCACCTTCACCACTATTCAACATGGCGAACTCTGTAAAGCTCCCTGTATTCAAGGGCATAGGAAAGGAAGATCTAGACTAGTTTTGGTTCATTGTGAAGGCTATATGGGAAGATCAGGGTATCGTGGATGATCAAATGAAGAAACCAATGCTAGTTAGTGCTTTACAAGACTGTGTACTAACATGGTATATTAAGTACAATACTAATAACCTAATGCTTGTGTTGGAAGATATCCAGACTGCGCTGAATAGGGAATTGAGTAGACCTATGTCTCAAGCACAATCTGTTATGGGATTCAAGGAGATCATGATGAAGCATAGGGAGATTCCTGGGGATTTGGATCAAAGATTAAAGTGTATGATCCGTGAAGCCAACATGAAACTAATTGATGGGTAGCACCGTGAATGGTTCGTGGCCTTCCTCTTGCCCCACCTAAGGGTTGCGATACCACAACAGAATATTGGGACCCATACAGAAGCTCTTGAAATCACAATGAGACTACATGAGACACCAATGCCGGATTCTATCTGCGGGTTCAGCAGATTCACGTGCAGTTGAAGAACCTTTTCCTCAAAATGCAAAATCTGAAGAAGGACAGAACAGGTCGGCCAGATGTGCACGAAGAACTCTGGTGCCTAAAATGCAAATGTCAAGGGCACGAAAAGAAAATAAAATCCTCTTTAAGGCCTCAACCTCAGGAAGTTAGGAGAAACCAATTGAAGAAATGGACCCATCCATGATTACCACATTCTTAGAAACCTGCATGAAACTACTTCGCAATAGTAAGGTTGTGAAGGGAATGCAGGAACTGATCAATCGGTGCGCTAGAAAGGACAACGCTACTCGCGAACTGCATGTAGTCAAAAATCTTGGTAAGCATAATGTGAGGACTGGATGTGAGATGAGACTCGCCGCACAGATAGGGGAATATGAAATGGACCAAGTTATCTTGGATTAAAGGTTCGATGTGAATGTTTTTCCAAAACAAACATGGGAAAGAATGGGGAGACCTGCACTCTAGCGGTCTCCAATCTAATTAAGGATGGAAAATCAACAAAAAAAATCCCAATGGGGAGGCTGGAGTGCGTAACAATTAACATTGAAGGCACGAGTGCACTGGCGGTTTTTGAAGTAATAGAGATTGTGGATGCTAGAATCCCTACCTTGCACTCCTTGTGATCGATTAGGCCACTCACATGAATAG
This sequence comes from Pinus taeda, assembly GCA_000404065.3. Lineage (NCBI taxonomy): Eukaryota > Viridiplantae > Streptophyta > Pinopsida > Pinales > Pinaceae > Pinus > Pinus taeda. Next base: position 4,323 of record APFE030694696.1, on the reverse strand, counting down.
GGTAATCAACATGAAGAAGCAAAAAATGACATTTGAAAAGAAATCGTTCAACGTAGTGGTGCCACTATATTCTACATAAGGACCCGTACCATATATAACGGATCCACAATTATGGAAGTGATAACGATTTGGACCAATTTTACAAGATAACGGTGTGAGACCAGGATTGGGTGAATCCAACATTAGACAGATGTATTGTATGGGACCACGAGAGCTCCTACACATCAAATTTGGACGAAAAACTAGAGTACTGGTAGAATCAACTACATGAAGTATCTACACTATGTTATAGTATGATGACCAATTCATTGTGTTGCATATCATCAGAGGTAAGGAATCTTCCTCACTATGATAGGCTAACTGACGTTGATTTCTTTCAGGATGCATTCGAGAGGGAACTTCCTGAGAAGCATTGCTTCTGGGCATTAGATTTGGCACTACGTGCTACACCTACAAGATGGTTGGGTGTGCACAAGGGTAGCTTCGATGATGGGAGCAAATATAGGAGGATGATGAGGATACGCTTTGGCCATCCAAAGTTATGACTAATAGAAAAGTATGATGGGAGGGATGATCCACGTATCATTTGGCCAAATGGAATGAAGCATATGGAGTGAAGCCATAGCTGGAGTGGGTCCATATGTTTTGTCAAACGTTGGAGGTTATACCAATGAATTGGTACTTGGAGACAGAAATCCATCATGGCACTGAAGAGTTGGATGTTTTTCACCAATGATTTCTGATGACGTGAAGTTTTGAGGATGGATTTGAGTCCATCGATGAAGTGTTGTAAGAGGTTAAAATAACCATCTTTAGGATACCACAAGATCCTCTAGACTTGGTTCAACCTGATTGGACTACCTAGCTTAGCCATGCACTAGAATGTTACAATGTAACATAAGAAGAAGAAGATGAAGACTAAAGAAATATTAATATCCAGGAGAATGAGAGTCACCACGGAGTAGAAGGAACATAGCTTGACAACCCAGATACAACTGAGCAGCTCAAGACCAGGCAGGTGAACATTAACACGGAGGCTGAACCGAAGTTTGCAAAGATTGGGGACTCTTGGGATGACGCAATAGTAGATAAGGTCATCGAACTGCTCTGTGAATATAATGACTTATTGCCCACGAAGTTTTCCGATCTGAAAGGGATAATAGGAGACATGGGTGTCATGAAGATCACCCTAAAGTCGGATGCAAAACCTGTGAAACAAAGATAGTACCGCCTCAAACCGAAGTATAAGGAAAGGGTCTGCATTGAGTTAGATAAGATGTTCGTGGTGGGTATTATTAAACTGGTGGAAGAATCTAATTGGGCAAGCCCAATAGTGGTTCAAGAAAAGAAACACAAGGAAGAAGTAAGGATATGTGTAGATCTCAAGAAATTGAATGATGCTTGTGTGCATGATCCTTTCCCAACCCCGTTCAACGACAAGGTCCTGGATAATGTGACAACCAAGATGAGGAGTTCTCCAGGTACCATCATATCAAAATCGCAATTGAGGATAGAAGAAAGATGACCTTCATGACTGAATGGGGATGCTTTCAATACACCATAATGCAACAATATATTTGTGCGTAGTAATTGTGGAATTCAAAGAATTCATTCGTAAATTTTTGGAGGTATACATTGACGATTGGAAAGTGTTTAGATTGGTCAAGTGCCATGTGGCAAGTCTGCGGTTGATGCTAGATACATGTGGGAGATACCAGATCATGCTCAATTTGAAGAAGTGTCTATTTTGTGCCCCTTTTAGGATCTTGTTGGGTCATGTGGTATGCAGACAAGGATTGATGGTAGACCCCGTGAAGATCATAGTGATAATCAACTTGGAGGTGTCGAGGAGTGTGAAATAGCAGTGTACAACTGTAGGGCATACTGGATATTATAGGAAGTTCATTAAGAGATATGCCCAGATCACTGTGCCTATGGAGAAATTGTTGAAAAAGGATGTTAGGTTCTGTTGGAATGATGAATGTTAGAGGAGCTTGGATGTGCTGAAAGAGAAAATGGTCACCACGACGATCCTAGTCTCCCCAGACTAGAAGAAGGAATTTCATGTGCACGTGGATGCATCATATATTGCACTAGGGGCCATACTGACACAGACTGGTGAGGGAGAACTGGATCATCCTATAGCATTCACAAGTAGGAAGCTGTTGTTGGGTCTCCAAAATGCCTTAAAAATGACATCCACTTTCACCTTTATTTCCACCATTTCACTCACATGTCGCAACTCCATAACAATATAACATTTCATTAGCCACCATTTTCATAAATATATGGGTTAGGATCCTTATTTACCAAAATTATTTATTTTATGTGTTTAAAGTGAATTTATGATTAAAAACTAGGAAATTAACATGCTTTCATGTATCTATATATGTGGCTTGAGTTTCATGACATGTGTAGGTCATTTGGAAGCTTCCAAGGCACCCTTATGTGGCCTCCAATGCTCAAATTCGAATTCCCTTCAAACGAGATTTGGATAAAGGTCAAAGAAGGATATGTGTCCTATTTGGATTGTAACTCTATGAGGTGTCTCATCATTTCTTATTTGGATTAGAACTCTATGAGACACTTATGGGATATGTATCTGATTATGAGCTATTTTGTTGTAACTATATGAAATTTTAGTGGATCTTCATTAAATAGGTTATCTTCTCATGTTTTTGTATAAATAAGAGAGCCTTCTCCTTTGAAAGGCATCTGTAAAGTTGGAGAAATTCTCATGTTTTTAATAGATAATTTGGAGGTTATACTTGGAGATTTGAAGATTTAGTTTTGCTTGCATATGGAGCTTCTTCACTTGCCATCGTCATACACCATTGGAATGACCATCCAATGACTGTGAGATTGAATTGATTTTATAGATTAAAGTTCATTTTCTTTCTTAATATTAGTTTTAGAATGACTATGTAATCTTTGCTTTTCTAAAAACATTTCAATAGGGAGGATTTATGTATTTTATAATTGGATTAAGTTTGAGGCAAGGGCTCATAGTTATTTAGTTTCCTTTCATGTTCTATTATTTACTTTCTTAGATTAAACCATGAATTCATTATATAATTGAAGAAAAGATCAGGCCAAGAAGGTGACTTCAAATTGGGTCATTGAATTTTCAACCTATACAATCATTGAGCTTTACTTTTTCATGCTTTTATATTTTCTTTTAAGATCCTCATTTAATTGCATTACCTGATATTCCTAAAGATTATTCTAAGAAATTGATTTAATCACATTTCAATATTGAATGGTTGAATATTTATTTAATCACATTTCAATATTGAATGGTTGAATATTTAATATATGCAATTGCTGAGTCTGCACACTTTACTTGATTTTCTATGACATTAGAAGTTAAAGTATAAATATTTGCTTACACATCATCTCAAGAGCGTAACACTTCATAATTGAATGATGGAATAACTATGTATACATTAGTTATTTTTTTGATTTCACAGGTTAGTTGAATTTCATTTTCATTATTTGATTTCATAGATTAGCTAAATTGGTTATCATTATTTTGTAGTTAGATTGATCTAAAGTGAAATATAATTTCTCGCACATAGAGTGCATACATTCTTCACATGTTTACGAAACCCCTGGTTGACAAATTAAATGACAGACAATCACTTTACTCCAACATTTTCGCATCGTTTCCGGGGAAGTGTGCATAGGAACTAACTTCCAGTTTAGAGTGTATTTTATTTGTTTTTGTTTTTACTAACTATTTATGGACAAAGGATCTAGAATGCAGCCCAAAGGCTACATTGAGGAATGGTATCAAGAAGTGGTTACACCACAATATTGATGAATTCTTCAAGAGCCTTGCAGAAAATCTAAAGGTTAAAACGATTTATCATGTCCTAATGCACAATCAGCTACATTTTGCAAATTTGGATATGAACGTTTTAGAAAGTTTAATCTGTGAATGGCTCCATTGGAAACATTCATATGCATAAAAATAAAAATAAAAATAAAAATAAAAATAAAATAAAAACTTTCAAGTAGGATAAACTAGGAAATAAAATCAAGCTTGATTGCATTTTTTTTAGAGTTCTTGATTGCATTTTTTTTTAAGTTTTTAGATTTTAAAATCTTCTAGAATTTTATTTATTTTCTTGCATTTATTTATTAACCTCACAAAAAATATTTTCGATAAAAAATATCATGTTTTGATAATAATAAAAAATCATGTTGGATTTTCAATTAAAAAAAAATAATAAGAATAAAACATTAAAAAATAAAACAATTAAAAAAAACAAAACCAATGCATAGAGAAGAAAAAAAAATAAATGTAAATGAATTTCATAA